>JAODAL010022362.1:32500-64892 GCA_025379985.1 Phyllomedusa bahiana | reverse complement strand
GGGCCGTAAAGGAATTACTGGCCTGACTGTAGTTACATCCGGGCCGCACTCCCGGCACCTTGGAACAAACCGATAAGCTCAAGGACTACCACCTTCTGTTTACATATTTATGAAGTGCTGGTACTCCCTTTTTGGGGAAAAGAAATTACGGTTTGGGAAAATTCCTCTCGGCTCGGCAAACCATTAGTTCTCTGAAGGGTTTTCAGGGTCCAAATTTGGAAAGGGAGGGACTGCAAACCAACAACTTGGCAGGAGCAGGTCCTGCTGCACCTTAGGATGGTGGCGCTTATTTGTCTCTTTGCAATCACCTCGCAAACGACATGGCACCATGAGTAGCGAGGAGCAGGAGCATTGGAGGGGATGATGTAAAAGAAAACAGCTCCCTTTGCAGAGGGGTGGACCCTTGACTGGCTGAAATAGCATGCGTCCATGGGCGCGCTGCTGCGCTGTTGCTGGGGCGGCAGGATGGGGCCCACCACATCTGAGCCACTTTTTCCCCGGCCACCAGATGGTCGGGGGCCCGTGGTGCCAACGTTAGCTCCCCTGGCCACGCTTCACCTTCTGCCCACAGATTCACATATCCCCATTTTTCGGCTCCCCCGGTGTCTTAGAAAAGAACTCCCCACCCCGCCGGTATCGGTTTTTCCGCCCCCCCGCATGAGGACTACTGCCGCCGCTGCCCCCCGGACCCCCCTGTCCCGCTACTTTTTGGCCCTGCAAAGGGGGTTTTTTTACCCCGTGGCCGTTGGCTCCCGAGCTCAACTGCTGCTATCCTGCTGACCACGGCCACAGCCCCACTTGCGGGCTGCGCTGCCCCTGACGCGCAAGTAGCCTCTTCCCTGACGATGATGAAGCCCTTGCCCTTTACCCGGCTCCCAAGTGCGGTCGGTACATATCTCTTTTTGTGTTTCATCGTCACTGTGTCCCCATCACCGTCTTTGGGATGCGAGGGGACCTCTCAAACATGACCTCCCTGCCACCTCCAAATCTATACTTTGCCCCCACTGCAAGAAGCAGGGGATATTGGCCCCATTTTTTTCGCTGCCAAATCCGCTGACTGCCCTCCCCAAAAAAGTTCATCCTCGTTTTAAAAGTGGCATGAGCCCAGACCAATAGTAAACTCTGGGTGAGGGGGAACTGGATGGGACAGAGGGGGGCTGAGGCAGGTGGGGCCCCTGACCGCTCCCCGGGCCATGCCACTAAGGGGTTTTGGGCTGGGTTCCCCCCGACTCTTGACTGGGGGTTTTCGATGTCATTGGGAGGAAGAGGGGTGACCTAAACCAATCAAGAACCCTTTGGGGTTTTGGGAAAACAAATTTGGCCGCTAGATGACAGCGGAGTTGTGGCCTCCCGAGTGACCCTGCTGCGTTTTCCCCCTTTTTGCTGCGACCTGGGCCCGTTTTCCCGGAAAGTTTGTGCCCCCTGCCCCCGCAGGTGCAGAGCCCGCCACCCCTCTGTCGACATCTGTTTGTTCTAAAATGTACAGACCTGTTTTGAAAATGATATCTGATATTATAAATTACACCCTTTTTTGACTTAAAAAGAAAGTAACAAGCTTGGGTTTCCCTTGGTAAAAATTGCGTCCACAATGGCAGAAAAATTTCTTGTTTGTGTGTTTAAAACACTGTGTTTTTTACTAAATGTAAAAGCACAAACGGTTTAAATTAACCTTCAGACATGAATTAGGCTACAGGAAAAATGTATAATTTTGGGGTTGAAAAAGAGGTTTCTTGGGGTCAGCAACCCAAAATAAGCTTAATTAAACCCCGGATGTAAATTGCGCCAAAGAATTGAGCCGAACAAACAGTGCGTGTTACTTTTGCGTGTTTTTCTACGCCACAAAGAAAGATCATTGTAATTAACCTTTGCTTGTGAATTGGGCCCAAGGAAAAATGTATATATTTTGGCGTTGAAAAAACGGTTTATTTTTGTCAGCCACCAGAAAAAACAACGTTAAATTTAACCCTGGATGAAAAATTGTGCCAAAGAATTGAGCCGCACAAATAGTAGCTTTGTAGCGTGTTACAATTTGCGTGTTTTCTACGCCACACAACAAGAGATCAGTTGAAAATTCCCCTTTGCTTTAAATTGGTTTACGGGAAAAATTTTATTTTTTTGGCGTTGAAAAAGAGGGTTTTATTTTTTGTCAGCACACCAGAAAAACAACGTTAATTAAAACCCCGGATGTAAATTGCCCAAAGATTGAGCACCCAAAAATGAAGTGGATTTGTATTGTAAAAACGTGTTTCTTTAAATGAATACAACAGGAACGGGCTTAGATCCCCTTGGTATTGAATGTTATGCACTGCAGGGACGCACACTGGTTTCAGATCCAAAAACCAAAAAATTGAAAAAAGAACATTAAGAGAACATCTTGAGACAAGCTGAGACACCCCCAGAAATCGCTATATAAAAAAAACTATTTTTCAGAGAAACTATCACTGCGGCAGCACCTTCCCTGACAGTAAGTGAGGCGGGATGGCTCCCGCGTCGCGCCCGGATTTTAGTGCGGTGACATCCCCAAAAATCCGCCGGCTCTGATTGGCTTTACCTCTGCAAAATGTCATGCAGGCAATGCCCCTTTTTCCTCCCCGGTGCTTTGCCCCAATTGGCCATGTCTCGAGCCATTTTATCAAACAAAAGCACACTTGTTCATGAAGTACCCCAAAGTTTGACTTCGTTCCGAGCCCAAGTTTTTCCTGAAATTTAAAAAGAATTCCACTTCGTTAAATCAATTCGCCCCATTCTACTGGGGGTCCTTCACATGGGCAAATCCTTTGTTTTTTTTTTTTTTTTTTTGGCTTTCATCGAGCCATACAATCATTTTCTTCCTTGATTTACCATTACTTCCTCCTTTTTGGGGGCTAGGGTTTTAACGGAAATAGAGTGGAGGGTTCAAGTTTACACCATGTCAGTGTAACTTTGAGGGCATCGTAATGAAAATGAAGGTTAGCTGAACCATAGAGATATATTGTGGTTGCACCTGATAAAAAATTACCATGTACATATGGGGTGTTATTTTGTTAGGGGGTAATCCGTACAAAAATTGGGGTTCTGCTTTTAAAAAATACTTGTATGCATAACTACCCAAGCGAGGTGGCTCTCGCCCTTAAATTTCAACTAGCTGATATTTTAATTGGTCTTGCGGGTTTCGTTTTTTACCATGTGACTGTTAAGGATGCCTGGCAGAGCAGCATCTCAATGCAGTACAGTAAAAAATGGCTGTCTAGTTTTATCAGGGTTTTCCCCCGGGAGGGGCAGAGGAAATGAATAATTCAAATTTGGAAATTTTTAAATGCCCTCTTCTGTCAGCTCAAATGGCCCTTGTGTGAGCCAAACCATCATACAGAAACTGCATGAGCAAAAAGGCTGATTAATTAAAGCTTTCAATATAATATCAAAAACCCCGGAATTTTCCGAGCTGCGAAATTTCCCAGGGGGAGTAGGGCCTGTATGTCTGTATTCGCTCTGGTCAGGGGGCCTGGACCCCCGCTGTCAGACAGTGTCTTGGAAGGTTACCTTTCCCTGCAAAAACTGTAACTCGTATTTTGAGGCTTTACACCCTTGTTAAAGAAAACATAAGAGAGATATTGTAGTCTTTTCACACTCTCCGTTGTCATGACCCGCATGAAGTCCCCCCCCAATGGAAAATTCAGCCCACTCAATGACTCCTTGATGAAGTGACGCCCTAGGCCTGCCTTTGCCTATCAATCTGTCAATCGCCATTTTAGAGGAAATCTATTCAATAAAAAGATTGAACGAGATCACATCTTCAAGCCTAGTGGTTTAACCATTTTGAGACAGAAGATCCATTGTGTCTCTTGCTGGAGGATCTTTCTCAAATTTCCCCTTTATGAGGATTTTTCAATTTTCATTGTGAAAATCATTCATATGCTTGGCCACGGCCATGTCCCTTCAGTGTCTCCCATGTGTTCTAAAACGCGCCATCCTAATTCACGACACATTTTCCCCACACAGGTAGTGGGCAGCTACATGTACACTTGTAAATAACCCCATTAGTCTTGTAGTTGGCAAACCTGTACAATTTATATATTTTATTTGTAGACACACAGCTATGTTCTTTTGTCACCTAGATAAATTGGCGGCTTTGGATGCTTCACAACACAAAGTACTGTGGACCTTACAAGTTAACTATGAACTCAGGGGGATAGGAGGAAAATAATGAGCCTTCTAAAATACAACCGTTCCTAAATATAATTGTTGGTCGGTTTTCCACTAAATTACCGTATATACTCGAGTATAAGTCGAGTTTTTCAGCAAACAAAATGTGCTGAAAAAGCCTTCCCCAGCTGCAATGGCCTGGGCGCCGGCGGCGATCTCTTCAGCTGTATGCGACTCCCCTGGGAGCACATACAGCTGAATCTTGAGTTACCCATCAGCGTCCCGGCACTGCCATGGCTCAGGCGCTGGCGGGGAACTCCTCAGCTGTATGGGACTCCTCTGGAAGCGCAGACAGCTGAAGACACTATTGTGGAGCATAAAGCAAGTGCACCCTGCTCGTCAATAGGATTCCGGAAGGCCGTAGCCTGTGGCCCCCTCCGGAGTTTCCGGCACAGGCAGTGTGCTGTGTCATCATGCTGCCTGCGTGGCCTGATGACATCACGCCACCTGTGCCAGAAGACAGAGTGCCCGGAGAGCCACATCGGAGCAGCAGGGAGTACTTGTATTTTTTTTTTTAAAACCCTGCCTATACCTGCCTATGGGGGACATTAAACTGTCTATACCTGCCTATGTAATTTTATTGGTATCCATTTTTATTTTTGAATTTTACCAGTAGCTGCAGCATTTTCCACCCTAGGCTTATACTCGAGTCAATACGTTTTCCCAGTTTTTATCTGGCAAAATTAGGTGCCTCAACTTATTTGGGTCGGCTTATACTCAAGTATATACGGTAGCAATTATCGGGTTTAAGAATAGGTCAATACATCCGTAGGATGTCTCTGATTTTTCTGACTGCAGTGTCAAAGGTGCCCACCATATGTACTTTTTTGTTTTCATCTATCCTGATCTTAGCTTGTCATAGAGATGTTCGATCAAAGCTAAAGGTATGTTGATAAGCCTTAATTAGTGTTCTTTTAGGGTAACCCCTCTGCTGGACTATCAGGTTATGTGCCTCTTTTTTGAAAAGTATCCAATGTTGAGCAGTTTCTTTTGCCCCGAATGTACTGTCCTTTTGGGATGCCTTTTCTCAGAGGAAGAGGATGAAAGCTCTTTTATCTGAGAAGGCATGTAAACCATCCTTGTGTGGTATGGAGCTATAAAATGCCTCACCACAATGATACTACACAGCCATGACCCCTGATCGATTGTAAGACCTTCTTTTTTTTAAAAAAAAATGTCTGTTGTGTCCCTGATGTAAGAGGATAGCGAAACAACGAATGGTCGCAGAACTTCATACAACATTTTGAGTTAAATTAGCAATCCCTGCACCAATGGGTCTGCACTTTAGGGGGTTTAGTCCCTTATTAATTGTTTAGGCAACCCATAAAATGTTGCTATTACTAGTGTCTCAGGAAATAAAGATAATTCCTTCTGGTCTTTTAGACCTTCATTAAGGGCCCGTACCAAAAGCCTCTTTAATTTTGCTTAAAAGATCAAAGTGAGGTCAGACTGAAGAACGTCATAGCCGTCTTTATCTTTAAAGATACACATGCACATATCCATATAGTTAAAATGATCCTATATAATAAGGTTACCCCGTTATCAGAGTGTTTTACGACAAAGTAATTGTCCTCCTCTTGTTGTTTAAGGACTATGTATTCTGTCTTTGAAAGGTTAAACGTCTTTGGGTCAGGATGGAAATCGACCCCAAGCTTCTCGAAAGCATCAATCTTAATAAATTCATCAATATTATCATCTGTCACTGGGGGATTTTTGTACTCTTTTCATGGCAGGTAGGAAAAGGTCCCAAAGAGTGGTCTTTATCATTATCCCCCAAAAGGGAGGCTAACAGGGTAACACCAGGTAAATCAGTAGAATTTTTCCTACTAAATAGGTGCAGATCTTTTACCCAATCAAAAACACAGAATTGTGTGTTTGGGATGAATGACAGTCCATTTTTTTAAAAAAAAAAACATTCATTTCTATATCAGCCAGAGTTCTGTCACATGTTTGAGAACAACTATTGTTGTTTACATCTAACCTACTGGTGTTTCTTGAGGTCTTGTACCCTCTAAAAAAGGGAAATTGGCATTTACACCTCTCGTATTTGGCTGAGATAATGGTGCAGAAACACCAGAGGACAACATACCACTTCCATCATTATTGCCCATAATTGCCATTAATTGTGAAAAGACCCCCATCCCCATTGTGTATGATTTCCGGGTCAGGCTCCACAAATTTCTCTTGAAGTCACAGCTATTTTTAGCAACAACAGGACACATTTATCAGGGCAGTTGTGTTAGAATTGTGTCACAATTTGAGCCAAAATAATGGTGCACATACTTTACACCACATTTACTATGTGTTTTAGATACTTCCTAGATACTATGCCTTGTCCGACCCAAGGGGTGTGACTTAGAGTGTGACACTGTGCGGAAAAATTTTAAGAAAAGTAAGCCAACTTATAAAAGGTGTAAAGTTAGACTAGACCCTATGGTTTATCAACACTATGATAAATGTAACACAGTGAAAGATTGTCTAGTCTAACTTTACACTGCCTAAGAGTTAGACAGTATTGAGAAATCTGCCTCAATGTGTGTTTGTTGTTGTTTTTTATCCCTGCTTTCCATTAGAATGAGGGCTTCTTGTAGGATAAGTTGTATTTTTAATGGTTCCATGTAATGCACCTTGCAATGTACTTTATTCTGAAGCTTGGTACGAATCAAATGATACCAAATTTATATGGCATTTGCTATGTTCTACTTTTATAACCAATAAAAACATAAAAATTTGTTTTGCACTGTTGCTGTTTTCCATCTATGGAGCTTTCTGACGTCTTGTTCTCTGTGGGCTGGAGTATATTTATTGGTAACATTTTGAGGAGAGAATGCCACTATTGATCACTTTTTATTCCAATTTTTTTTAAGAGGCAAGGCAACAAAAACCCCACAATCTTGGCATTGGAATTACAATTTTTTTTTAAACTTGGAATAGATAAGGTTATAATGTGACAGATCGGGGAGGCTCTCCATTGCTTTGTTGCTGTGGCTGTGAACTGTTTTCCCGGGGAATCAGCAAATAAGAATCAAGAGGCAGGTATTGCAACTGTCAGGTCTGATTTGTGCTTGGTTAGACAAAGGCTTGTAAGTTTTTTCCTGCAACAAGCAGTAAAAGTTTTTTTTAAACTATGATGTTGTTAGTTCAATCATTTTCCAATTAAATCATGAAAATCAAGCACCTCAAACCCCTTCCAGCAATTCAAATTTTACCCCAGTCTTGTGGCATGTAATTCCCATCCACTGCAGTTTTATGGCACATCATCCCATGTAGTGTTGATGTGCGGCATTCGGCCCACAGCTTTCCGGTCCCCCTGGTACTGTAGCAAATACCTCCCCCCCCCTAAGTTTTTTGCACATCATTTTCCCCCTAGTTTTTCAGAATTATGTTTCAGCATTTTATCCCATACTTTAGTTTTTCAGCAAATTAATTGCCACCCCATTTATTTAGATCCATAAAATTAAAACTAGACAAATAATACTGAGGTTAATATTTCTGGATGATTCACTGTTAGTTTGTGGGAGGTTGTGCTCTACAAGATATAATTCCACCTGATCAACACTGCAGGAAGAAAGAAACATAGGTATAATGGCTTCCCTATCAATTAACTGATAATGGTAATTCATCATTAACCATAATCCATGATGATACATAATTATGTCTTATGATCACCATAATTACTAATATAATAACTGTTATATTAAGTAAGAATAACATGAGAAACAACAAAGAATTTAGTACAAAGCTGCAAGGCAGCATCTACAAAGTAAAGTTGAGGATGAAAATCTCATTGAATAATGTGTCAGAGGGAGTTCTAAAACATGGTTCCATAATTAAGTTTCAAAGTGTTGCCTATGTATAAAGATATGTTTTATATTGATTATTATGACTCTTCTGGTTCACTTTGCTGCTGAATCTATTAAAACAGCCATTGTGAGGATTACTGTGATGCAATTTACCCAAATCCATCCCACTTGTCATCTTAGTTGAGTAAGAATAATTATACACTTAAGCCCAATAGCCAGGGTAAACTATTTCAGAAAGCAGATGCTACCTAAGCCTTTATACAAGCCATATGCCTGGATAGTCCCCCAAGGAATCTCTAATAACAAGTAATTTATGTTCAACACATCTGGCTCTGCCATTGACCTTGTGCCTAAAGCTTTAGTGTCACACAAGTGGGACCAAGTTTGTTTGCCTGTGTTATATCCTTATTCCCATCTCCGTCCATCTTGTCTGCTTTACAGGCTCTATAGTGTAGCTGTCCTTGAAAGTAAGATTTAATTTATCTCCATGAAAACAGCCAAGGGAACTCGCTTGAGTCCAATTTTCTCCAATGCCAGTTCGTTTCTTAATCTCAGTCCCAACAACTCTAGCAGTATTACTTGGAGCACTGAGAAAGTAAAAAAAAAAATCCATTACAGATGTTTAAAGTAACAGAAGATAAATAAGGATACCATATACTGATTTGCAGTTCATTTTGTATCTAAAGGCTTCTCTGAAACAAGTCTCCAATGGAGAAATCCTGAAAATTAAGTTTTCATGTAGGGACTATGTAGTTCTTTCTATACGCTACCTCTAGAGCACAACAAGCTCAGGGGCCACATGTTTTTTTTAATCAAAATGGACTTCAATAATATCTAGCATAATATCTATTCACTATATAGAAGACTGGGTCATTCCCTGACTGGTTCGGCGCTCAGTTTGTCACACTCTGGTCGCAGCAAAGGAGACGCTCCAAGATTTACACATAGTTACATAGTTAGTACGGTTGAAAAAAGACACGTGTCCATCAAGTTCAACCAAGGGTGGGGAAAAAGTGGGTGAAGGGAGGGAGACAAGGATTTGAAACCCAGCCTCCACACTGGTTAATGCCCTGAAACCCACATGGCAAGAACCAATCTGCTTCAGGGAAGACCCCATCTCTGACCCCGGAGCCGCCACCAGACCGGATGCAGAATTTTACATGGGTACGTGCGCATTAATATTCTTTATTTCCAGGTAGGTATCTAAGCCTTTCTTGAAACTCCCAACTGTTCCTGCTGTGACCAGCTCCCCAGGCATCTATTCCACAGATTCACAGTTCTTATAGTGAAGAATGCTTGTCTCCTCTGGAGATTGAATCATTTTCTCTCTAGCCGAAGGGAATGTCCCCTTGTCTTTTGAGGACATCACTTAGGTAATATAAAGTGGGAAACATCCTGACCCAGATACTTTTTGCCCCTAGTTATATACACTTTTGAGAATATGTATGAAGTGAATTATGCCAGTATTCTGGTGTAAAAAAAGCAGCAAAGTTTTGCTCAAGCGGAAAGCATTCAATAATTTGGGCTTTTCAGCTGTTTTATGCCGAGCTTTCCAATTTTAGAAAGATGGCCGGGTTTGCCAAAAAAAGGTGTATGCTCTTGTACTGCCTTACAATTTACAAATTGCGGCACAAAGTGGTGCAAATTAAGCAAAATGTATTCTAAGTTTCAGGTGGATAATTTTTTTTTCAGGCTGAAAGATGCACAAAATGTATTAAGCCTTAATAAATTTGTCATAGTTTACTCATGTGTACTTCTCATTAAGACAGGTGTTGTCACGTCAAGGGAGGTACAGTGAGCCCTGACTGGAATCCAGCCCACTGTCCCTGCCTATTTGACGTGCTGCCCTAGGCGGCAGACGCCAACTGGGCGACAGTCCCTCTGCGCAGCTAGAAGTGCTGGGTGCCAACAGAGAAGAAGAAAGGTCAAACTGTCCGGGTCAAACACAAATCAGGAAAGCCAAGCCACAAATCAGAACCGGAGAAAAAAACGTAAACAAGCCGAGGTCAAACACGAGCGAGGTACAAAATCGGAGCGCAAGACAGGGTCAAAGAAACAAGCCGGGGTCTGGTACACGAATCAGCAAACAACAAACGATAAGCAAAGGTATTGAAGGCAGCCAGGAGAATATAACAGGCGCTGCACTAAGCCTGCCGGAAGTTTAAATGTGATTCCCGGACACCGCCCCAGCAGCTGATTGGAGCGGCCTCCGGGTCCTCCCATTGGCTGGTGCGACACGCCCCCTCTCCAGAGTGGCTGGGCGTCTGTCACTCACAGAGCTGCCAGCAGACTGTCTATCCGGATGGGGTCGCAGATCAGCAGCTGCGGACAGTTGCTCCCTGCAGGCTGAGCGCTGCCTAGCCCTCACAGGTGTATGTATTGTCTGCCAGTCTTAATACGTTTTTTTGTTTTTTCTATTTAGACAATAAAGAAAATATGGGTGAATATGCAGAATACTGTATAAATGGTATAATTTAGGGTATAATTACATGAGGTAAACTGCAAAAAATTACCACTGTCTTGTTCATCTGAAATGTTGAAATGTATGCACAGCACATACTGCGAATATTCTCCTTTTCAGATGCATGGAAAGATCTTTTTTAGTTACAGAAAATTCTGAGAAGTGAGAAAATATTCTTACAATATTTGTGATCTTGAAAGTATAAATACCAGGCATGTGGTCACAATACATACACATCAAATATTACAGATTCAAAATTCCAAAAGAGATGTAGTCTACCCTTAGTTGAATTAAAGTCCAGTGTGTGAAGCTGCTAGCAAGACAAAGAATGGCTATTTTGAAGAATTGTATAAACCTTTTGGTCAGTTCCAATGAACTTAATCATTATTCTAAATTGTGCAAAGAAAGAATAAGTAAAGAGCTTCTCTGCATGTATGACAAAAGTATTCATAGGGCTTCATTGATCTGGCAAATGCCAAAAAAGGGAATTCTTGGCATAAACTGGGCTAGTATTAATATATTAGCATACCTTTGCTTAATTTTATGGAATATAGAAGTCTACACTATATCATGCAGACTCATACAGTAAAATGAGGTATACTACACTGTAAGGGGTTAACTGCTATGGGGATTAATGTGAAACAGATTGCAGAATTGTAATTATCGGGCTTACATTGCAGCCATCAGTCAGATGTATACATTGGCCAATCCTCCTGACTTATGTCACTGATTGCAGATAATAACGTGGTATGAACAGTGCTTTACTTATGAATAATGTGATTCCACTGACAAAATAAGGTAATATATTGTAATTTTTTTTAAATCAAAATGTTATTTTTTTTTTTTTTTATATGATAACTGTGGTCCTATCTTTCCCTTTACCTGATGACAGGCCCAGACCATTTTGTCATACAAAGGTAAGCTTAAATACTTGTAATTATGTTCATAATTCATGACTCACCATACAAATGAAAAATAGAATAGGTGGAAACAATTTTTAGAAATTGGTGCCCTACATACTCCACAAATAAAGCACCACTATAGTGTTCTCCTTAAAGAAGAAGAGGTTATTCCTACATATCCATTCAAAACAAAATCCAGGTTTCCCCAATTAAATATTTCTCAGGACATACAGCAATGTAATCTAGTATTGAAGATATCGGCAACATACTCAGACAAGCATATACTACAAGAAACCAGAGGGAAAAGTATCATAATAATGCTATGTTCTTCTGCTACAATCTACAGAATTGGATGAACCAGTACACATGTATATATGTTTGTAACAGGATATAGGTTTCACAAGAGGTGGATGCGCTGGGTCACCATTGGGATTTGGTGTAACCTACACCAGAGAGCGGAGTCTAAGGAGCCCCCAGTTTTCACCAGTGCTTGCTGCAAGGCAGGATTGACTTCGCTGCAGGGAGATCTCAGGTCGCTGCCCTCGACATACGTCTTTGAGGTGACAGCCAACAAGAAGAGTAGCGTGGTACCAGAGCTTGAGACAAATGTGTCATTGGGAACAGGTAAGTGGTCAGGGCTGACAGCATACAAGCGAGGTCAGGTTCAGGTGTGAGGTGAGGTGAGGGCAGGCGGCAGACAAGGCAGGGTCAGGAACGTAACACAGGGTAGATGACATGAAGGCAATCAGGAACACTGCACAGGAATGATTGACACATAGAAATGGACACCAATACCTGGGTGCAGGATGTTGGGAGAGGTGACCGGAAAAATCCCATGGTCCAAGGTGATTGGCCGAGCAGCAGATTTGTGACGCATGCTGGTCAGGAACAGTCAGCGCACAAGCCCCCTAGAGGTCAGCTGTATGCATGTGGCTTAGCAGATGGAAGCAGACAGTAGGTGAAGATAATGGTTGGGAGCAAAGGTGGGGTCAGTAGCAGGGGAGTGATTCTTATTTTGTTTGGTTTCTCGCAGTATTCCTATATGTTTTGGGCATGGTTAGAGTCGTGGCCTGATGTGTCCCTTTTTGCAGTCTCTAAAAGTTGGGAGGTATAAATGCAGTGATATGTGACTGAGCATCATTCTGGTCATTAATAGTGTATCAATAGATAATTAGACAGAATACCTGATAGTGGAATCAATTTAATCTGAGTGCATGTGAATGAGTTCTGAATATAATTATTCAAATGTGATTTTGAGCTGCCATTCTAATCACATTCTATGTGGTGACTGGCATTCAAGCTAGTACAGGATTAGGCTTTCCTTGAACATAGCTTTCCCTAGAACAAATCTTTGATTTTAGCAAATGTTCATCACTGCTGTATCATTTATTTTTATGTCTATGATATTGTTGGGTTTCATGTGTTTGAAAGGGAATTAAATATTTGATCTACAAATACAAGTATCAACTGTAAGGTATAAATCACTATAGTAAATTCTCCTAATTCAGAATTTAATGCTCCAGAAATTCTGATGGTCTAGTCATTTTTAGACTCAGAACTGCAAGATAATATAAAATTTCATTAATGAGAATTGTCATTTGAGAGTGTACTATTAAGCAATGTCTGAATGAGGCTTCTTTTCATGGATATTAAGCAGCTTTGTTAAAACAGTAAAATGAGTTGTCTTTTATGCGACCCTACAAGACAGAATTAGTAGGAAATACTTAATACTTTCATTGCTTGGACAATGACATCTGCTGGTGAAATCATGAACAGAATGGACCAGTCCTGCTCTCGAAATTACTTTCAAAATCTTGTTACTTGTTTGGAATCCTCCAAAATTATGTAATCAGTAGAAATATTTTCACCCTGTTTTCCTTAAAGTCAACATTTGTTTTTTGGTTCGGATTTTCATATTTTTTGTTCTTCTTCCTTTATCTGACATTTAGTCCAGCATTTCATAATGTTTTCCATTAAAGGCAGTGCTAGAAAACTACCTATTGGTATACCGGGTGTTCTGTTAAATCTAGAAGTTTTTTTGGGTGATGCTTTTTTATATTTTTCAATGTAATTATTTAAAAAAAAATGAAAGGGGTTTTGCCATGATCTCATTTCATACCTCCTGGCATCCAGCTCTTCAGCTCGTGTGCTCAGAAGGGGGCGTGTGTGAATTTTGTTTTGAATTGTCATATCAAGTGACCCAGCAGGATGCACATCACCAGGCCTTTTTAAGTTTCCCCTCTCTCTAGCCAATGAAAGGTTTGTTGTATAATATAAAGCTGTGAGTTGCTCGTAGGTAAAGTTTTTAACCTCACAACACAAGGTCCTAGGTTCAAATCCCTGCAGGAACCAAACCTGTTGATTTTTTTTATTTCTCTTATCAATGTTATCACCTGATTAAGGTTTCTGTTTTTTTATTGATTTGCACTGTTTGACTTATTACTAAGGAGTCATAGACAGAAGTAGAATGACAGTAAAACCCTGGGGTAGGTTGAAACAATCAGTAGCCTGAGGGGAGAGTGTGATGTCTGAGCATGTCTGACCAGGTAGTGAGGAGCTCTCAGCCCTTGTCGTATCCCTGGAGACGAGTTTTGTAAACAATGTAATCAACTAAAGGAGCAGCTAAAACAAAAAAACGTGCCTAATTTTTAATAATGATGAATCGTGAAAATTTTTATTATTTAGTTTGCAAGTTTCCCACATCAATTTTACTTCGTGGCAAAACCCCTTTAAATCCTGCTGTTTTCACCATCAGCCAGTTTTTCCTGTTCTGTAGTCATAAGTTATCTTATTATCATCAAGGGGACTTATAATGAAAAGTAACATCTCAATAATACAACTTGAAGCAGATAACACTGGAATCATCAATGAGAATAGGTGATGATGAAAACATAGGGCGACATGTCCGAAAAGTGGCGTATCCATGCCAGTTTTAGGCACATTGAATCAGTATGTAAATGTGCTGAAAGTTTGAATGCTGCTTCTAATAAACTGGAGTCAGTATACCTTGCATAGAAAACTTAATGCACCTAAAAATGCCGCATTGCGCGATAAAGGGCGCATCGCATAAAAAAATGGCTCCATTGGTGCAACTCGCAGGCGCATAGCATATCATTGTAGTATACAGTAAGTGCGCCTACGAGGCGCATTGCCCGACGGAGGCGCTAAAATATAATGTACGGGCACATTACAAAGTGTCGTACCTAGCGTATAATGCGCCTACTTTTGGTTCAGTTCATTTAAAACAAGAATATGGTGTCAAAAGTGGTTTTGGCACAAAATAGACAAAAAAACTGGTGTTTCCGTGTTGGGAAATGTCACCCATAGTGATCAGGGGTGGATTAGACCTGGCAGGCTAACAGCATTGATGGCATAGTGGGTTACTTACACTGGGCCACTATCAAGGTAATACAGCTGGTAATGCTTTAGGAGGCCCAGACCAAAAGTGAGACAAGAGAGTCTGCTGGTACCGACAGCTACTACCCCCTTGTGTCACATGTTTGGTATAGCCTGTTCTTTTTTCCAATTTTTTGCTGTATGGATGTCTTTACAATGCGCATACATTGCGCATTGTACAATGCGGTCCCCTCTAGGAGGTCTGGGGGAGCGCTGTGAGCTCCCTCAGTGAGTCTGGGTGTAGCCCGTACGCCAAACACTTTTGGTGAGCAACCATCAAGGTTTATGATGGCTCTTGTGATACTTAAGTTTACAATTCTTGTATGGTTAAAACCGTCATAGTTAAAGGGTTTTGCCACGAATTAGTTCCTTACCTCCTTATCACCAGGGGAGAATAATAAACCAATCATTGTCTGAGTTCATAACTCTTCAGGGTTAAGGGAGGGGGGGTGGCAGAGACCTGAGGAAGAAGTGAGCTATCTCTTAGTTTACTCAAATAATAACATTACAAACAGTGTGATTCTCTATACAGAGCAGACAGACTCATAACCAGCAAGCAATTCCTCCCCATCCCCTTGAAAGTTCATTCATGTTCCCTGTCATCAGAACAGATAAGAAGTTGCAAACACCAAGCGGGCCAGATTCAGCTCCTGTCATCTCCTCTGTTCGTGTCTAATGTAAACCTTTCAGGTAAATAAGCGGTGACTCGAGCAATGCGTAAGCTCCCCCCCCCACCCTTCCCAACAAGGCTTCACTTTTTTAATCACATATATATAGAAAAGTGATTAAATACCCATTTTGGAGATTCCCCAATGTCAACATTGACATCTGGCAAAACCCCTTTAAGTAGAAATTCTATAGAAGTGAACATCAGATTGCATATTTAGATTTACCTATTACAGGCACAGCAACATGCTATGGTGATTCTAATATATAGTGTATCACAATATACATAACTATGCTGTTTTGACGTTACTGATAGTAAGTATTTTGTTGTCACTGTTGTTAACTTAATACTACAGTTTGATAATTACTGAAGTTCAAGGCCAGACTGAGACTAAAAAGCAGCTCTGGCAATGAAGCCGAACCCCACGTACAATATTACCCATGGAAGTAAAAAACATTTTGCAATGCAGGAAATTTCACTTAACCCCCACCCCCATCCCCTGTCACTACTCCATTAAAATTGTAATACACACAACAGAATGAGGAAAATAAAAGAACCCAATCTCACTGTACCCCTTGAAATCACTTATGTCACACACTGTACCCCAAAATTACCATACACCAGAAATTACATCACTCACTGCACCCCAGAAATTAATTTTATTACACATGGTAGCCATAGAAATTGCATTACTGACTGCACCTTAGAAATGAATTGCACATTGTACTCAGAAATAATATAATTTTCTGCACCCCAAAAGATTACATTACACATCATGCCCCAGAGATTACATTACACCATACCCCAAAGATTACATTACTGACTGTACCACAGAGATTAGATTACACACCATACCCCAGAGATTATATTACACAATGTACCCCAGAGATTACATTATATTACTCACTGTACCCCAGAGATTACATTACACATTGTACCCCAGAGATTACATTACACACTGTGCCCTAGAGATTACATTACACACCGTACCCAAAAGATTACTACATTACTCACTGTACCCCAGAGATTACATTACACACTGTACAACAGAGATTATATTACACTATACTCCAGAGATTACTACATTACACACTGTACTCCAGAGACTACTTTAGACAAGGTACCCCAGAAATTGTGTGTGTATATATATACATATATTAAACACAGACACACTACACACTTAGGGTATGGTCACATGGCGTATTGGGGCTGTTCAGCACGTACTTCCAAGCACAGAGGGGGCCGGTCCATGTCACTTCTCTCCCCCTCTGCACCACACACAGCCATTATATTATACAGCCTGTTATATGCACCACACACAATCTTTATATTATACAGCCTGTTATATGCACCACACACAATCTTTATATTATACAGCCTGTTATATGCACAACACACAGCCATTATATTATACAGCCTGTTATATGCACCACACACAGCCATTATATTATACAACCTGTTATATGCACCACACACAGCCATTATATTATACAACCTGTTATATGCATCACACACAGCCATTATATTATACAGCCTGTTATATGCACCACACACAGTCATTATATTATACAACCTGTTATATGTACTGCACACAGTCATTATATTATACAACCTGTTATATGCATCACACATAGCCATTATATTATACAACATGTTATATGCACCACACACAATCTTTATATTATACATCCTGTTATATGCACCACACACAATCTTTATATTATACATCCTGTTATATGCACCACACACAGCCATTATATTATACAACATGTTATATGCACCACACACATCCATTATATTATACAACCTGTTATATGAACCACACACAACCATGACTAATAGATAAGAAGACCTTCAATCTGCTGGTCATAAATCTAATTCCCTCGTACCCCAGTTAACACACTGGCAACTGATGTGGTATAAAAGGCCATAGGAGCCACATATATTAAACATCTTAAATAAACATATAAAACTATAAAGGTTACAAGAAAATCCTTTAAGGCGGTTTCCTTTACCATTTATCATAACTAAAGATGATCGAACCCTAAAAAGTTCGAGTCGAACCTCGAACTTTGAGAAGTTCGGTTCGAAGTTCGAGTCGAACTCAAACTTCGAACCGCATTAAAGTCAATGGGATAAGATGTTCGGTTAATTTTTATACCTATGCAGGTGAGGAGAAGCTATAATTACCATCCATAACAGTACACCAACACTTGGCGCATTATACGCCGGGCACGACACATTGAAATGCGTCTAAAAATGATACGCTGTGTGCCTTCATAACACATAGCATATAATTGGTAGTGTATGTAATGAGCCTATCGAGGCGCATTGTGCACGGAGGCGCATAACATATAATTACAGGTTTATAGGCGATAGGCGCATTACATACACTACCAATGATATGGTATGTGCCGCGAATTGCGCAATGCATCTAAAAACGCTATGCTACTTTTATGTCTCTTTTTTCTTACAACACAGATTTCTTAAATCTTTTTTGAAAAAAATCCACAACATATACACTAAGGGCGACATGTCCCAATAAGAAAAGGTCCCCTTTTTTTTTTTGGCCCTTCCCCCCTGCCATATTCCATTTTAAATGAAGGGTCCATATACCAAAAAAAAAGCGAAAACATAAATTTAGCAAAAAATGCGGGCGTCTTTTCATTTAAAAGTGCCTTTTTAAGGGCGCATTACTTTACCCTAGCATTGATACGCTAAGCTTGCAATTTTTTTAGGTGAAATTAAGTTTACTATGAAAGGGTATACTAGACCCCGATTTAAAAGGGTACCATATTTTAAAAGGCCCCACTTTAACACTGTTTAAACCCCCTTTAAAAACGCCCTTTGGGCGAAACCAAAAGCCCAAGGCTTTTGGGGGGTTAAAACCAAAACCGGACTTTTATACGCCCCTGGGGAAACGGAAAAAACTCTAAAGAAAGATTTCCCGGCTTTTGGGCCGGGGGGTTTGGACATCTGTATATTACGGGCTGACATCCCCACCACCCGGCCCCGACCCCCGATGCCCCGGGGGGGGGGGGGGGTGGATAACCCCGTAATTATGGGAAAACCGATGGGGTTTCGCAATAACAAAGAAGACGCGGGAAGATCGCTCCTCCTCCCAAACCGGGCGGGGGCACCCAAACGCACGGTTTCGGGCGATCCCCCCTGCGGCCCCCTCCCCTCCTTACGACTCCAGGGAAAGGGCAGAGAATGCCCTTTTTTTCCCGGGTTGTCTGTGACGTCACGACGCCCCGGGCCCGGGGCCCTTTTGGGCACGCCCCGGCATCGTGCCCTGACAGTTGCCCATGGGGAACCCCTTCATAGCAAAAAGCTAGCACTGATTCCAAATTAAAAGAAGAAAAAAAGATCTCTCTTTCCCAAACCCCCAAAGGGGAAAAGTAAAAAAAAAAGGGAAAAAAAGGGTGAAAAAAAGTGAAAAACAAGAAAACCAACAAACACAAAAAAAAATAAAAAATCTTAAAAAACCGCCCTTTTCCCCTTTCCCCAAACCCCAAAACCCCCAAAAAAGAACAAAAAATAATAAATTTACCCATATTTTGGTATGGGCCGGCGGGGCGAAAACCGACCTGCCCAAATAAATCTGTCATTTTAAAATTAAAACCCCGTCGGTGAACGCCTAAAAAACAAAAAAAAAAAACAATCACAAAAAAAGGGATTATTGTTCTTTCCCGCACCACATAAAAGGGGAATTTAAAAGAGCGATAAAAAACCCTAAAACTCCAAAATTGTACCAAAAAAAAACCCCAATTCACCCCCCCGCAAAAAAAATTCTTATACACTCTGTAAAAACGGAAAAAATTTAAAAAATGTATAGCTCTCAAAATAGCGATGCATAAAATTGTTTTTAAAAAAACACTAAAAACACTTTTTTTTTTTAAAAAAGTGTTTCAAAAAAAAAAAAACCTATATAAAAGGGGTATCGCCTTTAATCGTAGCGACCCAAAGAGTAAAGCAAACCCTTATCAGGGGATCGCCCCCCGGTACCCCCTTTTAAAAAATAAAAATAAAAACACTACTAATTGCATATTTTTTTTCCACCCGGGGCCTTCCAAAAAAAGGGGTTTTAAAAAGCAATCAAAAACCCCTTGCCCCCCCCAAAAATGATACAAATAAAAACAAAAATTTTCCCTCAGCAAAAAACAAGTCCCCTACACAGCCCAAGCACAAAAAAATTTAAAAATTTAAATGGTTTCTAAAACCCTAGGGGGGAAGCAAAAACGAAATTTTTCCTGTTTGAATAAAAAGGGGGTTTTTAAATTGTATAAAACCGTAAAACATAAAAAAATATAAAAATTTTGGGGTTGTTGTCTCATTGGAAATCAAAGGACCGTTTAGTAAAGCAAAACCTTTGTCATATATACCGTACAGTGACCGTTTAAAAAAAAAATAAAAAAAAAAAAAAACTACCAAAAATGCTGAAATTTTTTTTTCAAAACCATCTCACAAAAACCTTAATAAAAAAGGAAAATAGAAATCAAAAAATCACCAAAATAATGGTACCAATAAAAACTTCAACTCATCCCGCAAAAAAAAGCCCATAAAACACTTTTGAAACACACAAAATAAAAATTTATAGCTGTCAAAATTAAACAAAAAAAAAAAAAAACGCAATTTTTTTTAAAATTATTTCAAAAACCTGTTGGAAAAAAATTAATAAAACAAAAAAACCCTATAAAAAATTCATATCATTGTAAATGTCCCCGCCCCCCCATAGTAAAGTTATCAAAACATTTACACGAAAAAACCGCAAATTTCGAAAAATTTAAAAATTTCAAAAAACAATGACAAAACCCTGCTTTTTTTCCCCCCCATTTTTCATTCCCCCAATTTCAAAAAAAAACTTTTGGAACACCTGTGCATCCAAAATGCACAGTACGCCCCTAATAAATTTTCCCGGGGGGGGGTTTTTTAAAAACCCCAAAATGGGGCGCCCTTCTGGAAGGGTTTTCGCCTGTTTTTTGCTATTTTGGGGGGTTTTTGAAAATTTCGACAGGGCCCCCACCAAAACCCTGCGTTCCAAAACCAAATAGCCCCCTCCCGTTTTATACGCCCTCCAAATGCGCCCAAACAGCAGTTTCCCCCCACATTTTGGGTTTTTTTGGGCCAAACTTGGAAGAAATTGTTTTAAAAAAGGGTTTTGGGGGTTCTTTTTTCCCGGGTTTTTCCTTGTAAAATGTAAACATTTTAAGCAAAAATTGCAGATTATTTGGAAAAAAAATTTTTTTTTACTTTCACACCTTATGCAAAAAAAAATTTGTGAATCACCTTGGGGCCCAAAAATTTTCAATGCACCCCCGGATATTTTTTAAAAGGGGTGAAAGTTTCCAATATTTGGCCCAAATTTGGGGTGTTTTTTAAAGTTTTGGGCCCCTTTAAAGGGTGTCCCCAAACCGAAATGGGGGCCTAAAATAAAATCGTTTTTGAAAATAAACCCCCCAAGTATAAAAAGGTTTGCTCCTCCTTTTCCGGGGGTTTAAAGGGTAAACCCAAAAATGCCCCTAGGGCCACAAAGGGGAAAATTCTCTAAAAACGGCAACCGGGGGGAAATTTTTGGAAATTAATTGCATTTACCTAGTCACTTTTTCCCCATATTCCAGTGAATAAGGAAAAATTATTCAAAATCTAAAAAAAAAAAAAAAGGAAATTTTTGAAATTTCACCTCCACTTTGTTTTAAATTTTTTCTGTGAAATATCAAAAGGGGTTAACAAACTTCCTAAAAAATTTTGTAAATAGTTAAGGGGTCTATTTTTCTTAGTTTGGCATTTTTTAGGGGGGTATCTAAACAACAGGCCCCCCAAAGCCCACGTCAGAACTGGAGTGGCCCCCTAAAAAAATGTTAATTGCAAATTTTCGGGAAATTGGAAAAATTTAACAAAAAAAATTTTTCTAACCCCCTTTAATTTTGGGAAAAAAAAAAAAAAAGAAATTTAAAAACAATAAAACCCAAAACCAATAGTGGACATATGGTAGATGCTGGGTTATAAACTATTTGTGGTAAAATAATTATCTGTTTTGCCCCGCAGAAATTTTGCAACTTTAAAAAAACGAAAATTTTTCCAAAATTTTTAAAATTAAATTTTGAAATTTTTCAAAAAAACAAACTGGAATTGAATGGAAAAAAAATTATTACAAATTTTAAAAAAAAAAACCAATGTTTCACGAGAAAACATAACTCGAATCACTTTGGATGGAAAACAAAGGTCAAAAAGTTTTTTCCACATAAAATGGACACATTTTCAGTTTTCCCAAAAATGGGGGTGGGCCCGGGAAAGGCCAAAACAGGCGGGTCCTTTTAAAAAGGGGTTAATGCCCCCTACAATCTGCCCACGGAAAAACCCCAAAATTTTCGGACACCTCCCTAACCCCTTTTAATGAGTGCCCCCCCGACGTTGACGCTTTTGCTTGTCTTCTTACTGCAAAAAATCCCCAAAAGCGCCCACGCATTCAAAACAGGGTTTGTGGCTACTAGAGCATAAGTATGCTAATACATTACTGAGTGTTAAAAAAAAGGATACAAATAGTTACCCCTTAATGGGATTAGAAAAAAGTAAACCAACAAAATAAATAAAAATAAAAAAAGAAATTAAAAAAAAATTTTTTGTGCTTACATTAAAAACAAAACAAAAAAAAAAAACTACACATATTAGGAATTTTTACACAACCAAAATAACCTTAAAAAATTTTAAACCCGGTTTTTTTTAAGGGGTGAAAATGTAAATGGTTTTCCCAAAAAAAAAATAAATTAAAAAAAAAAAAGAGAAAAAATTTTTTTTTTAATTTGCCCCTTCAATTTTTTTTTTAAAATAAAAAAAATTTAGTCAGTATTTTATTTTGTAAACGGGAAAACCCCAAAAAAAATTTTTTTGAAAAAGACCATGAAAGAAAGGGTTAAAAACAAACAAAAAAGGGTCCAAAAAGGGAAAATGTTTCACACAGCGTTTTTTTTTTCCCGGGTTTTTGGATCCATTTTCGATTCAAAAAATCGCAATCCAAACGCACCCAAAAACACGAAACAAAAAATTGCATTTTGGTGTTTTTTTGGATGCATTTTGGCTGCGCGGGAACCGCCCCAATATTTTTAAATGGGGCTGCATCTTTCGGATCAAAAAATTGACATGCCCTTTTCTTTGAACGGACCCCGCCAAAAAAGGGACCGAAAGACCAATTAAACACCTTTCGGCGATCACTCTTTCCCCTTTGGGCTTCTGGAAAAATGTTCTAAGGACAGATAAAACCAAACAAATATTTTTAATTTTAAAAACAAAATACACAATGAAATTTGAAAATGCAAAACTTCAACCAAGCTAGGGAAAACAAGAGAGGGAGGAAATAAAGGTTTTGGGAGCCCCCTTTTCCCTGCCTCGGGGCCTTTGGTTTTTTTGGCTTTTTTAATGGGGGGAAAAAAATTCATTAAATACCTTTTTCAGGCTCAATATGGTTTCTTTTTCACACATGTGGGTTCAACTGCAACCAAAAATTTTAAAAAGAAAACTTCCTACCGGTTGGGGGTTTTTTCAGACCCCCCTGAAAAAACCTCCAAAAAATGACACAATGATCTCTATCAAAACCTGTGCGCAGCCCCCCACTGCACAGGTTTTGCCGGGAAAACGTTTTTGTGTCCGGGGGTTCCGGCAGCAAAACATTGTAAACACAATTTTCCCGTCCTTTTTCCCCGACAGAAGTTTTTTGTTTTCTCAATGGGAGGGGGGGCTCTTCTCCGCTAAATCGCGGAGAAAAAGACCCCCCCCCCCCCCGCGGCCGTGGGGACGGGCGAAAACGGACAAAACCCCCCGGGCAAACCACCGGTATTTGTCCTTGCAGTGGGAACGCGCCCTATGTCTCCAATCACCACCTCTAACGGGTCTTTGTACATGCTCTATGCCATAAAATGAAAAAAAGGTCAGACTGGTGTATTTCAAAAAATTTTTAAACGCACCAGCGGCATTAGAATTCCCCCCCCCCCCCCCCTAGTATAGCGGTAATGTGCACTGCAATATTTGTCTTGATTTTTCGGATTGTACATCCAATGTACTGTATGTCAACTGACACAGATTGCAATGAATGGCATGCAAAGCATAGCAAGTGTTGCAATTCATGAAACTCCCAAGAGTATAGGTTTTCATATTCTTAACATTAGAAAAGTGAACTTTTTTGTTTTAAATTTGCAGATATTACATTTTTTCCCCTCCACAGGGAAGCCAGCCTTTCTGAAAAAGCCAGAAAATTTTTTTTACTCAAAGTTTTGTCCCGAAAAAATTGGGGTTTTAAAGTTTTTTTAAAAAGGCCCACACATGGGAATACCCTTTTCAAAAAAACGGTTTAGACAAAAAAAGTTAAATTTTTTTTTGCAATAGAGGAAAAAAGTTTAATAAAAGAAAACCCTTTTTTTTTTTTCTTTTAATTTTTTGGGTTTAATTTTTTTCGTGAGCACCAGTTTTTTTTCCCCAACTTTGTCCCCTTTTTTTTGACAAGCCCCCTTGCTGTGATCAGATGGGGTAACGATTTTGTCTTTCCTTTTTCATCCAAACCGGGGAATCCCCCCGTTTTTTTAAAAACACTGTTTTTAAATCACTTATTTTCTATATCTCCCGTACTAGACCAAATAATTAAAAAAGAGGTTATTAAAATTGTATATAGTTCTATCCACCCCTCTTTTGCCATAAAAATTTTGTTTTAAACCCAAAAAACCCAAAGCACTAATTTAAAAAACAAAATAAAAACCCCTTAAAAAAGAATGATTTTTGTTTCATTTAAAAAATTTTTGTACATAAAGTTTTAAAACCCACCTTTTCAAATTTAATAGGAGAATGAAAAAGATAAAACTGATTAGATGAATTTAAAAATTTGAAAAAAGAAGTAGGGGGAAAAATTTTTCCCCAAATTGTGCTACAACACAACATGACCCCCAAGGGAGGGAACCTGTTTTTTTAAAAAAGTCCAATTTAAAAAACCCCTTTTTAAATTTCACTTTTTCATTAACCCACTTACTGCCTTTGATTAGATCCCTCACTGCATCAATTATTAGCTAAAACAGTTTTGAAGGAACTTTGCCTATGGTCAGGTGAAAGTTAAAAAACAGGTGTTTTTTCCACACCAAGAAGAGAAGTTGCCGCCCGGGGCAATAGAGTTAAATTCTGCAAACAGGGGCCCGGGGGGTTAAGGGGTACAAAAAACCCCTGAATTTCCCCCTAGCAGTCCCCCAGCCCTGAACCAATGTTGTCTATCACCCCCGACCGGGAAATATGGGCCTTTTTTAAAAAACTGAAAGGTCCCAAGACTTTCCCCTTTTTTGGGCCCCAAAGCAACCAATTAAGGACTCCCCTTTCAGTGGTGGAAATGAAACCCCCAAAGGGGAAAAGGAGAGGTTAAATATAAAACTTTTTTTTTAAATTTTTCCCGGGGGGAACAGTATCCTAAAATATCTAGTATTAAAAGGACCTGGACAAACCGTTTAAGGCATATAATAGTTTTCACAAAACTCCCTGCCCTTGTATTCCCTGCCCGTATAAAAGCCCCTGCCTTTGCCCATATATCCCCCCTTTGGAGGTATAAAATTTCCCTGCCTCCCATATACACGGGGCCTGTTTTTTTAAACCTCCCTCCTGCCCATTACCCCCTGCCTTAAAAATCCCTCCGGGCTATATAAAACTGCCCTGCCTGGTATAAATGCCCTGTGCCCATCAAGGGCCCCTGCCGGCTATAACTCCCCTGCCCCGGGCAAAATAACCCCCGGGGATACCCCCGCCCTCCGCCCTAAAACTGCCCGGCCCTGCCCAATTATAAATGTTTTTTCGTTTTTCCAGGACAATGCCCCCGGGGGGAAAAAATGGCAGGTAAAAGGGAAAAAGGAAAAAGAAATTTTCAGGAACGCCGAAAAACAAAAACCCCTGGAAAACCCGGTGTGGGGGTTATTTTCAAAATAATTCGGTTTATTCTGTGGTTTTCTTTAAAATGTGCTGGGGTTTTAAAATTTTATATTTTTTTTTTGAATTTTTTTTTTTTTTTTGGGTGGTGGGGGGGGGTTTAAAAAATTAAAGGGGGGGGGGCCCCATAAAACCTTTGCCCACCCAAAAATGCCAATTAAACGGGGTCACCTAGTTTAACAAATTTTTAAAATATTTTTTTAAAAAAAACCACAGAAAAATGCATAAACAGTTATTTTTTTTAGTGATTCGGGAAAAATTCAGTTTCCCAAAATGGTTCATTCTCATTTTTATTTCATAAGGACATATTCATTTAAGAAAATTTTTCCTTTAACCAGATGATTCCACTTACACATATGCCTATGTAATTTCTGACAACCAGACCTCATTTATTAAAACATTAATATTTTCCAGGCCCCTTCATAAATATCTTTGTGCAGGAAAACAGAAACATTGAACATCAATTCCAGCAACATATCGAAGATTGTCACGCAGAACTGTGCAGCCGCAGGCAGTGAACTCATTCCCCTCCAAATATTCTCATTTATAAAGTGTGAAGATGGTTATGTATCAAGATACAAATATCGTCTGAATTACCATTTTTCCTATGTAGTACATTACTGTCACTATTTCATGAAGTAAAAATAGCTAGAGGACTACAGAGTGCCACATTACCTCAACATTTCCTATGATGTACTTAAAATGGAGCATTCATGAATGCACCCCTTTCATCAATACATGACTGGTTTTTACCTAGTCAAAGACCCTTAAATATAAGGAAAGCACCGAATGTGCAAAAACATGGCATTGCTATTAAAATAAGAATAAGATTTTTTTTACATATTGATGCACAAAGATGGAGAAAATATGTCAAATGTGGCTAGTTTATATAACATATTTAAAAAATGTAATAATATCACTACTTTCAAGATTTATAGCCCCAATGGTGTTTATGCAGTGACAATATGCTAAAACATGTATAAACAAATACACTATATGGCATTTTAAGAAAAATAACTAAAGTTGTATGAGTTGTAACATTATTGTGTTCTCTGATGTTCCTATGTGTGCTGCAGATTCAGAAGCATGTATTAAAGGGGGTTTTCTCGCTACAAAGATCATATCTCTAATGATGGGGACAGTAAAAATAAGCACTTTTGCAATTGATTTGCATTACCTAAATCACTTAGTATAGCAGATCTGAGCTAATCTGTGCATCTATAGCTATTTCTGCAGCAGCTGGACGGGACATGCCTGTTTTTCTGTGATTAGCTGCCGGATATGTCATTCAGCCTGTTCGGACACACCCCCTGGATGGGAACACCCCTGCGCTGTGATTGGTTGCCTGCACACTTTGGGGCAGATTTATCAAAAGTGTCTTACTTTTAGACAGTGTAAAGTTAGACTAGACAGTTTTATAATGCGCCACATTTATCATAGCGTTGGCTTACTTTCACAACAGAAACTTCGACAAAATCTGGGCGCTTTTTTGGTTGCATTTAAGCCACGCCCCTTTCCCGCGTAACCACGCCCCATTTACGAGGCCACACCCCCTTTGTCGGACGGGGCGCAGAAGCGTCTGAAACTGTCTAAAACACATAGTAAATGTGGCGAAAAGCTGGTTTCTGGCGCAAATGGAGCCAGAATTCTGGCGCAACTCCCTTGATAAATCTGCCCCTTTGTGTTTACTCCCCTCTGAGCTGTGGAACATGAAAGTGAACTGCCTGTGATGATTGTGTCTGTGTAATGAAGGCTGTCTCAGCACCTCTCTATGCTCCTATCACAGCTCTATGTAAAGGATCTGGGCAATTACTGAGTTTCCAGCTGCTAGCTTCACTCGCTCCTTGTATAACACAGCCCTATACACTGCTCACCCCCATATAACAGCCTTGTACAGTCTGATTTACCTCCTGCCTGATAACAGAGGGAGGAGGGGGGGCAGCATGCCTTTCTCAAATTTGTTTCATTAGTTCAGGCTGTATGTATGTCTGCTTACAGCAATGCAGGTGCTCTGGTTACAAGGAGCCTGGAGATGACAGCTCTCCAGGCATGAGAACATTGCAGGAGGCTGCAGAGCTGTGACAACCACTCCCTTCCACTGCTAACAGAGAATGATGATGTCACAACTCTTCAGTGAGGGGAGACCCGCCTCCTGGGAGGAGAGACACGTCTACTGTGAGAAGAGACTCACCCCTGGATTTGAAGCTGTAACAGATATAATCAGCTCAAGCATGCAAAAGCGTGTAATGAAAAAAACCCTTTAAGATCTTAAAGGGCTATTCCCATTTCACACTTTGATTGCATATCAATATACCACCAAAGTGTGATAGTTGAGGGTCACACCTCTGAGACTCACACCTATCTCGGAATGGGCACCCAGAATGTCTTCATTCAGGCCAGAGAATAGGTCTTGTTTGCAAACTACTCTTCATTCTGTTCTATGGGAGTTCAAAATACAGTCGAACACAACGCTCACCTGTACTTAGAACTCCCAAAGAACAGAATGACCTACAATCCGTTCTAAACATAGACTTTTGGGGATCTGTTGCCAGTACAGTTGTGGGTCCCAGAGGTGGGAAACACACCTATCATGATTCTCCGAAAATAAGACTGGGTCATATTTTTGTTTGCTCTGAAAAATGGGTTAGGGCTTATTTTTAGGAGATGTCTTATTTTCTTGTTCTACTGTTTACATGTGCATATGGTACTGTACCACAGTAAATGGTAGATCTCAATTCACCAAGAAAAACAGACATCTTTCATCAAGAAAAGCAGGCACCCCCAAAAGAATGACAATTAATAAACACCCTTAGACTCAAAACAATTGGAGTTGCCAAGTGCCGATGGTGGCTGGGTTCTCACACACAGATCTGCGTCACTCCTTTCAGGGGTGCGACACTGTCAGGTCCCTTGCCGTTCCAGCTGCGTTCCACTAAGAGCCCGGCACTTCCCATCTGTTAGTGTTGCAGAGTGCAATTTTTGGGCGGTTTCTGCTTTCTTTTGGGGGTGCCTGCTTTCCTCGATGAAGGGTCTACTGTATCTGTCCTGATGCATTCTATTTACATTATTATTACATGTATAGCTGACTGGACACTTTAACTAGGGCTTATTTTTGAAGTAGAGCTTATATAAATCCTGGAAAATCCTACCAGGGCTTATTTTTGGAGAAACTATCGATACAACATCAAAGTGAACGATGGAAACAGACCTCTAGGTCTTCATGACAGTTTCTTAATTTAAATTTTTTTTTACTTATGTGGCTGTTTTGAAATTATAAACTTTTATAATTTACAAGTTTTACTTTTGTACATGTACCATATTAGAATGCAAATCTTGTGTTCTATGACATTTTGTACATGTACTGCAGAGTACATGTACTGCAGAGTAAAAGTCTTAAAACCCAGACCATTTTTGGCCTGTAGGACCACACAAAAGTATTTGACTTGGTATTCGGAAACTAGTAAACTTTTTAATTTTTTTTTAATTCTGAAGCAATATAGGGGGCAAAATACCATTCTACCGTGTTTTATTCACTGATGACATATGTAAATATGTATATTTGTAGTAAATATAGTAATGGTTATGGAGATACCAAATATGTCATTGTTATATAACTGTGTGTTTTAGGACATAAAATGCATTTTATATAAACTTGCACTGGGACCTCTAAGACCATAACACTGCCCCAACAACCCACTAGAAGCCTCTCTGGAGTGATTCCAGCACTTGTCTATGGGGCTGGCATTCGCTGCTAAAAGGTGGGCCCCTATTGTATAGAGCCATAATCCAGTTTCAATTGCAGCACTAAAAGGATTAGTGTGTGGGTGCATCCGAGTGTAACAGCTATTATCCTGTCCATGTTGCCTTCATGATCACCTTGACATCATAGTGCATAAAGTTGCATTCACTACGGTTTGACATACCTGTTACTGTTGTGGGAGTTAAGTGCAATAATAATACCATCCAATCAATCCCTATTAAATGATCACTACAGTATTGCATTAGGACTAATGATGAGCTTTTAACATGTAGGGGAAGGTAAATGAAGTCTATTACCAAATACATAGCTGCACTGATTATACTTAGTTTTCTCTGCATTTTCTGGTAAATTAGGAAAATAAGGAATAAAAAGAGACAGAACTAAGATAAAAACATCAGCCCCCTCCCTATTTACAACAGTTGTGTTGATTATGTCTTGGGTCGTATAAATTATGGACTTTTCTGTAAAAAGGGACTCAACCCTTATCCCAAAATTGGTAATTTCTAATTGCAGGCAAAAATGAAAAATGAATGATTTCCCTTTTTAATTAAAAAGTCGGGTTTTTTTTTGGTCATGGTTTTTGCAGACAATGCTCCAAGAGTTAATAAAACCATTATGTCTCCAAACAAGTCCCCTACTCCAAGTGTTATCAAGCCGGTTGACTTGCTTAATTGAAAAATTTTTCCATAAAGAAGTAAGTATTTTACTATTTTATGGGTATTCCAGGGCATTTCCTTCAAACAACCATCTCATTAGAAAGCCCATGAACAAGAGATATAGTAAGGGGATTTAAAAATCGCACCAGGGTTTCCCCAGAGATATCCTAGAAAAAACGAGGTTGTAATGTCAGAAGTCAGCCCAAACATAAAGACGTGTTGATCTTTTTCCCCCTAAAATGGAGAATCCAGTTTTAAAAGTAGAATCCGTAAGAGTGCAGGATTTAAGATTCTGCTTTCTCTGGTCCTTGCAGTATTTAAAACTATTATTATACATCACTAAGGAAAATTATCGATTGTAATGTTATTTTACGACTGTTCTTTTTTGCAAAACCTACAGCTGCAACTATTAACGTGAAAAATCGCATATACAATCACTTAAAGAACTTTCAGAAGTGCTACACCTTATCACTCCAGTTTAAAACATGCCGAAAAATAAAAGAATACACAAACTGGAAATATTTTCCTACTCAGTTTAATTAAAACATAACAAGATAAAATTATATGAAACCATGCATTTCATGGGAAACTCCTATCCCCCCTTCATAGGGTTTAAAAAACGGACCAAATTTCCAGCGATTAACCAATCATCGTCAAAATAGAAACGAGGTTCCATCTTCATTGCATATAAGAACAAATGCAAAACTCAATCTCTGTACGGTATAAAATACTTTCCTAATGTATACAAAATAATTAAAATCAGCTTCTTCTTATTTTGACATAATCAAACTATACAAATTCCAAATGATCTAGCATGGCTCCGTGTATTCAGATGAGTTATCGGGTTTGATGAGTACCCATAAGTGCAGACTCTCTGCAGACAGAGAGATTTAACCGGAGATCACCCTTACTACAGTTCTAAAGAACAAATTTAAAATATTCGGCCTTTTTAAAAAAAACTACAATCTTTATTAATTTAAAATTCAATATCTGAAGGATCTATTAAATACAGAAATTATGCAATAATTTTAATTTACTGCACAATTCTTTGGAGCATTTGATACAAAAAAAACATTAGAACAATAAAGATGCAACTTTTATTTTTTTCTAAGTTTTCCGGACCCCCATTTAGCCATTCGGTCTAATAGATTAAAGGGGTTTTCTCACTACATTGTTCATCTTACCCCCGTCTTGTTTTCTTTGGTTTTTATTTTGATTCAGGGGGGGGGTTTTTTCTGGCTTCTACACTGCAGTAAACCAGGTCTGTAGCTATAGCAAAAACCCTGCTGGCAGCCTATCAGGGGAATCAAACAGGTCTTAGCTATAACGACCTGAACTTTTCACCCCATTAGAGGGGATATCTAGAAAAAGGTAAAAACCTGTTAAGGGACACATATTGCAAAGTGCTTGCTTTTGCAAGATCTTTAACAAAAAAAGAAATCCTTGTAGTAGACAAAAATTTTTAAGCTTGTAACCCAGTACACTTGTCTTGCACTAATTCTGATGTCGATCCGATTTTGGATCGATCATCTAAAGGGGCTTTTCCTTAAAGATTGGGAACCCGGGGATTTTGCTAAACAAAATACCCTGGAAAAATTTATAAACAATTTGTTTGTGGCAAACATTAAAACGATGGTTGTTGATTCTTCTCGACAATTTGGTAGTAGTTTTACCCACATATTGCAATCCACAAAAACAAGAAATTCTATAGATAACAAAAGAAGATACACATGTAAGATGTGTGCTGATTTTAAAACTTTCCTCCATAGAAAAAAAGCTGAAAGTATTGTCACTAATTCTGAGGTTGCAACATTTACATGTGGGATATTTGCAAGGAAATTAACACTCTATATTTCCCTTGGATTCCTGACTAATCTCAGCTACTTCTTGATGCTGTTTTTAAATTGAGGGTGAAAAAAAAGTTTAAGGTTTTAAGCTTTTCTATTAAAATTTGCACTTTGGGGGAGAAGTAGTTTAAGGACTGGGTCTAACTGTAACACCTTCCAGTATTTAGCCAACAAATTTCTCACTTCTTTGTGTTCTGAACTAAATATTTAGCTTTTTTTCATTTTGCCTTAACACAAATTTAACTTATTTTTATTTTCATGTTTATTTATGCATTGTATTTTTCACGGTAGATTATATGAAGCATACAGTACACAACCTAACAACATTTAGGACAGGAGGGGGACTTTTCTGGGGACTGCCCTGTGCTTATTCCGGACTGCACCCAGAATGCCCAAAAACACCACCCATCGGCCCCAAACTTGATGGTACAGCCTATTTTGTGGGCAGGGTTTACATAAACCACACCCCTTTGCAGGCCAAATGCTTTGGTGGGCTGCATGTGGCCTATGGACTGTATATTGTGCGGGACTACAATAGGGTTTACTTTTTCTTTATTGCTTTGTTGAATGGCAGAAAAAGTATTTTTTCTTCAACATGTTCTACAAATGTTAAATTTATTGCGCAGGTGCCACTGAAAAGCCCATGTTGTGAAAAAGCAGCTATTGGCATCCTGCAACCATGTTTTGTGGAGCCCAAAAAATGTAGCACCCTTCCCTTGTTTCTACCCTTAGCTGCCATGGCTACTGTTGATTGCAATATCTAAGGCAGG
>JAODAL010022362.1:0-27500 GCA_025379985.1 Phyllomedusa bahiana | reverse complement strand
AAGTCTGGATCATTCTGGGTGAAATTTTCCCAGATACCGAAGGGCCCGTTCTCTGTTCAAAAAAATTGGAAAAAGGGAAGTCCAGCCTCATACCGCTCAGGTGGAGAAGGGTTTTTGTGCCCCGAGATGAATTGTTTTGGGTCTACAGTCCCCTACACCCAAAGAAAAAATAAAGCCCTTGAAAAGATGTTTGGAAAGCTGGAAGTTGCTTATCCACAGTGAAAAGGAAACTGTTCAGCTGGGCGGGAAGCCCTCGCCAAAAGGGCCATTACCCAAAAGAAACTAAAAAGCAAGATTCTGTTTGCTGCACCCAGGAACAAAGACTACATTTTTGGGACATGTCCGTGGTTGAAAAAAACTAAAATTGAACGTTTGGCCCCAAATGATCATGCATTTGGAGGAAAAGGGGAAGTTTGGAAGCCTAAAACACCCCCAACGTGAAGTGGGAGTGGGCTAGTTGTTTGTTTTTTTTGCTGCAGGAGGGAAGGGCCCCTTACAAAAAGATGGCTCTGAGGAAAGAAGCTTTGTGGCAATACTGAAGCAACATTTTAAACATCACCAAAATTTAAAAAGCTTGGGGGGAAATGATCTTTCAAATGGAAATGACCCAAACATACGCCAAATGGTGAAGGTGGCTTAAGGAAAACCAAGTCATTTTTGGGAGGGGCCATCAAAAAGCCCTGATCTAAATCCTATTAAAAAATTTTAGGGCAAAGCGAAATGGCAGTGCGAGCAAAACAACTAAAAAACAGGGCTCAGTTACCCAGTTCGTCGGAGGAATGGGACAAAAGTTCCCAATTTGTAGAAGTTTGGGGGAAGGGATACCCAAAAAGTTTGACCCAAGTCATAAGTTAAGGGGAAATGCTACCAAATACAAAAGAAATGTATGTAAATTTTTTGATTTGCAAAAAAGTAAAAAAATCCCTTAAATTCTTTTATTCTGGCATTTGGTAAATATAAATAATTTTTGGCCCCTAATTCCCAAAAAACGGGTAAGGTTTTTTCGACATGTCAGTAGAGAGAAAAAAATGCAATGTGTATTTTCACTTATACATAGACACAACAAGTCATATTGTGCAACCCCAAAGTCACGGTGCTGTAATACAGGGGAAAGCCCTAATAGGAGGAAAAAAGGTTGTCCAAGTCCCTGGGCTATGCTGACTGCGTGACTCACAGCTGCTGGGAATGTGTGGGGGAGGATCATAAGCCACCAAGGAATTCTGTACAGTTTTTTAGTATTTGGAAATCTTGGGCATGCTCTTCCAACTAATCTCAGAATACTGTACTAGCCTTTTACAAATTGCATATTTTTTCGGAGGATCCCATCTTCTCCAGATAAGACAATGAGCATGAATGTTCATGTAAGAATGGATTCATCCCCAAATTTGTTGAAAGTGCCTTCCACATTGATGAGTGGGCTCAGAGAATGGGAAGAAAACATTCCCCAGACCATAACACTCCCACCACAAGCTTGTATTCCTCCAGCGATGGTTGCAGGGTGTTTGTACTCTGATGTATCTCACCTGACACGGCAAGCCTTTTGTTTTAAGAGCAAAATGTGACTCATTGAAGAAGGCAGCCCTTTGTAAATCAGAAGAGGTCCAATTTCAGTATAATTATGAATTTTAGAGCCTTTTCTGTCAATGTAATTTGGGTAAAAGAGGTGCAGTGACCATCTCTGCTTGCAAATCACATAGTAGGGTAGGGTTCTCTAAACTGTTGTTTTAGACAAGTGTCTGGTAGTCCCCTTGGTCATTATGCTAATGAGCTACTCTACTGCAGTGTTTCAGTCAGCTCTCATGCACATTTGTAGCTGATTTCAACTCTCACATGGCATGGGTATTATTGCTCAACAGCCCTCTATTAATATTGTGTGATAGTCTTGTTTTATGCTTTTGGGGATTTCAAAGGGTTTTAATAAAGGGGGTTAAAAAACTTTTTTTTATGTTTACCCGGAAAACTTTCACATATGTGGGTGGAGCAATGTGGAGATACAACTTTATAGCTATCTTGTTTTTCTGTGAGTGCACTTTTATCCAAAGCGTTATCTTTCACCCTGGCAGTTGCAAGAGAAACGTGACTTTTCATTACAGTGCAAACATGATCAGCTTGCCAGAGTAGTACAGTGCACATCCTCTGTGGACTCCTGTGTAAACCATACTATTATGGTGTTGGTCTTCAAGGGATCAATCCAAACAATAAACTTTGGATGCTTAGGCCCCAAGAGAGATGCCTGTTTGGTGTTAGCTCCCAGCTGATATGGTTGCCTTGTTGGTTGTGGATGGGTTGTCACAAGAGAAACGCAGTTCTAGATGAAAAAAAAATCCCACTTGACCATATTTAAATAAACTTACGTTTAGAGTATTCACCATCGGGATTTTGGTTTGTGGGTTCTAGCAGTGACATTACTACACCTTATGCTCCTTGGGCATCCAGATGCTAATTTTACTGCGCACACAAGTAGTGTTGAATGAGCACACATTTATGAACCTGTTCTACTGCGGGTCATAAATCAGGCACATTCTCGTGCAAAAACGACTATTCAGGCTCAGGTAAACCACTTTTAAAGGGATTTACCTGTTCCAGCAGCAATGCGCCTGGATTTGCCGTACTAAACACATAAATGTGTAGCTTCGTACGGTTGTAGTGCGACAAGCATCCAGCACGCCCCACTATCTCTGGCGCATTATAAAGTGCCGTGGGTGGTCTGTAATGTGCCTTATATAATAATATTTGAAATTTTTTCAGTAGGTTATTTTTTGGCCTAAAACACTGGGGAGCTTAGGGTACAAGTATTGTGTGCAGGACACCCTTTAAGTGCTGGGCAGCCTGCCCATTTGAATATTATGGGCGTCATTGGCTGTAACCCAGAATGGTGTAACTGTATAAATGGCGTTACCCTTCGTATCGCCTTATCTATATGCAATTTCATTGGTATTGTTGCATTTGTGCAGTCTCCCTATGTGTTATACTGTGGCTTTATGCATGCTGGTGTGAACTAGTATCTATAACATTTACTCATTAATGAACGGCACCTGCTATATATTTCCCATGCAGCATATGGGTCAGAGACGCCTGCTGCTGGGATCCAGTGTATCTTCCAGCCATTGAGCAATAATTGTAGCTTTGTAGTTTTTTGGTACTTTGCGTCCCATTTTTCCTGTGGTTTTATTTATACTGGAGTGCACCTGTTTAAAAATATAGTGAACGGGGCTGTGCTAGTCTTTGGTGCTGAAAAGACACGACTTCTGGTGTAACCCCATTCATACATTTCGCTCCTTGTGTCTAGACAGCAATTGACAGCCCTCTTTGTGCTAAAAAGACATATGATCCTAAAGAGGATTGATGAGTATACAATAGTAATCATTGTCCATATACCTGAGTGACTGATAAGCGAAAGGTACACTTGGTGCTAAAATAGGGATTTGCTGCTGTTAAGGGGGAAGTAAAGTGCTTTTAAGGAAGAGATGCACTGGTGTCTGAGGTGCAAAGGCGTAACTACTGGGGTAGCAGACATAGCAGCCGCCCCGGGGCCAGTACTCTTAGGGGGCCTGGGGCAGCCGCTACTACGTCTGCTACCCCAGTTATGCTGCTCCTGGGCCCGCCGGCAGTGAACTTAGCAGTTCACTGTGGCGAGCGCAGAGCTGAGGGGCCCGACGCATCCCGCCTCAGAACACCCGTGCCCTCCGGCCTGAGCGTTCAGAGGCAGCGCTGCCCCGTGGTAGCAGAGCAGAGCGCATTCGCTGCTCCGCTCTGCTACTGTTCCTGATAGCAGGCGTCGGCTCTCAATGATCACGTGGGCAGCGCGATTACATCACATGATCGCGCCGCTCGCACTGAGCACAGGGGCCGGAGTGCAGCGCATCGAGGGAGCGTGGCCACTTTGGATATATACCCCCTGTCCTGTATATACCCCCCCCCCCGCCTCCCTATATACCCCTCCCTGTCTATATACTGCCCACCTGCCACCCTATAAACCCCTCCCTCCCTAAACCGCCCACCCTGCCTGACTTTACCCCTCCGGGTTATATACCCACCGGGATAAAACCCCCCGGGTTGCCTGTAAAGCCACCTTACATAACCCCTGCCTGTTTAACCGCCCACCTGGGCTGACTATTTTAGGGTTGTTATATACCGCCCACCCTGGGACCTATAACCCCTTTTCCTATAAAAACCCCCCCAAAACCCCCTGACTAATCCCCCGCCCCTATTACTGCCCCGCTGTCCAATTATCCCCTGCCGCAAATACCCTTTGGCGGTTTTCCCGCCCCCCCTGTGCCGACATTCCCCGCCTCCAAAAAACCCCCCCCTGCCTGATTAACCACCCCTGCCTTATACGGCCCCCCCGCCTGTTTATTTCCTGTCGCCTTTATATACTGCCCACCCTGCCTGACTATAACCCCTGCCGACATAAGCCCTGTCTCCCTATATCCCGCCCACCCTCCCTGATTATATCCCCGTTGCCAAATTTTCCCGGCCCACCCTCCTAACTAATACCCCTGCTGCTATTACCCCGCCCACCCTGCCTGCTATATACCCCCTGCCTAATTTTTCCCCCCACCCTGCCGCCTATATACCCCTGCTTATATACCCACCCGCCTACATATACCCCTCCTTTCTTTACCCCCCCCCCGGGCAGCCTATATACCCCTTTTGCCTATATAAACCCCACCACCCTGACAAATTTCCCCCACTGTTCTAATCGCCCACCCTGCCTCTATATCCCCCTGTGCTATTACCGCCCCCCCCTCCCAGCCATATCCCCCTTTTTTCCTATATACCCCCCACCCTGTGACTTATCCCCCGCCTGCTAATCGCCCCCCCTGCCTAAAAATTTACCCCTGCCTGACTATAAAAACCCCTGCTCCCAATACCGCCCCCCTGCCATTTATACCGCCCCTAATATCCCCCACCCCCTATATATCCCCCCTGTTGCCTTATACCCCCCACCCTGTGACTATATAACCCCCCTGTCTTTTACAGCCCAACCTCAGCCTATTCCCCCTTTTCCTGCTTATACGCCCACCCTCCACCTATTACCCCCCCATATACCCCACCCGCCCCCCTAGATTCCCCTGTGCCTATATACGCCCACCTGCCTGATATTCCCTCTGCTGACAATATCCCCCTGTCTGCTATATACCCCCACCCTGCCTGACTTAACCCGCTCCCCTTAAAACCGCCCACCGCCGCTATATACCCCTTCCCTCCTAATAACCGCCCACCTGCCTGAATATACCCCTGTCGCCAAATATACGCCCACCCTGCCGCAATATCCCCCCTGCTGCTATATCCACCCACCCGCCTGATATATACCCGGCCTGCCTATATACCGGCCCCCCCCCTGCCGCCATATACCCCTGCCGCCTAATATAGCCCCCCCTGCCTGCTATATACCCTCCCCTTTCTATATACCCCCCACCTGGCAGCCTTAACCCCCGTTTGCCTATATAACCCCCACCATCCCTGACTATAAACCCTGACGTCTCTTTACCCCCCACCCCCCCTATAATCCCTCGTTAATCCCCGCCCACCCTCCCACCCTATATACCCCTTCCTTCCTATTACCCGCCCACCCTCCCTGACTATATCCCCCTGCCGCTTTATACTGCCCCCCCTGCCTGCTAAAACCCCTGCCGACTATAACCCCTGCTCCTATATACCCCACCCCCGGTTTATATACTTCTTCGCTATATAGCCACCCTGCCTGACTATATACCCTGTCTGCCTATATACCCCCCACCCTGCCTGACTATATAACCCTGCCTATCTATGTACCGCCCAAACCCGCCAGCCTAATCCCCCCTTCCTGCCTATAACTGCCCCCCCGCCAGCCTATAATCCCCTCCCTTTATATACCGCCCCCCTGCCACCTATATATCCCCCCGCCTTTATCTGCCCCCCCATGCCTGACTTATACCCTGCTGACTGACTATATCCCCTGCTGCCTATATCCCCCCCACCCTGCCTACTATACACCACTGCTTCCCATATACCCCCCACCATCCCTGAATTCCCCCTGTCTGCCTATATACCGCCCACCTGCTGACTATAACCCCTGTTGCTATAATCGCCCACCCTGCCGACAATATACCCCTTTCCCAAATTACCACCCACCCTGCCTGACTATAAAACCCTTTTGCCAATATACCGCCCACCCTGCCTAAATTACCCCTCCTGTCAAATTAACTCCCAACCCCTCCAGCCATATACCCCCCCACCATATACTGCCACCCTGCCTGACTATTATCCCGCCTGACAAAATTTACCCCTGTCTGCCTATATACCACCCACCCTGCCTGACTATATACCACTGCCTGCCTATATACCGCCCACCATGCCTGACTATATACCCCTGCCTGCCTATATACTGCCCACCCTGCCAGCCTATGTATCCCTGCCTGCCTATATACCGCCCACCATGCAAGCCTATATATCCCTGCCTGCATATATATATATCCATCCCTGCCTGCCTGACTATATACCCCTGTCTGACTATATACCACCCACCCTGCCTGACTATATACCAGTGCCTGCCTATACCCCCAACCCTTTCCAGCCATAACCCCTGCCTCCCATAACCGCCCACCTGCCACTATAACCCTCCTCCTATATCCGCCCACCTGCAATATATACCCTGCCTGCCTTTTAACTGCCCACCCGCCTGACTATTCCCCCTGCCTGCGTATATACGCCCACCTGCCTGACTATATACCCCGCCTGCCTATTTCCCCGCCCACCCGGGCTGACATATCCCCCCTCCTGACTATATCCCCGCCTACCCTCCTGCCTTATACCCCTGCCTATATTACCGCCCCACCACCCCCCATTACCCCTGCCTCCCTATAATAGCCCCCCCCCCTTTGCCTTTAAACCCCGCCTGCCAAAATTTTACCCCAACCCTCCTGTCTATATACCCCTGCCTCCCCTATAATACCCCACCCACCTATATCCCCCGCTTTTATAGCTCACCCAGCCAATATACCCCTGCCTAATTACCCCACCCAGCCTATATACCCCTCCTCTATAATGGGCCCCCCCCCTCCCTGCCATATACCCCCCCTGCTATATATAGCCAACCCCCTTAACCCTGCCTGCCAAATATAGCCCACCCAGCTATATACCCCTTTTCCCCCTATATAAAACCCCCCTTCCCGCTAGGGCCCCCCCTAAACCCTGTTGTAAGCCCCTATAGACTCACTATAGCTTGCCTACTTAAATAGCCCACGAAACCTGCCTGTCTATTTATATGGAGCCCCTATAGCTACATAAACCCGGGCCTAGACCTATAGGCCCTATACCCCCCTAACCCCCTGTCACCTTTAGGGTCCCTATAGCCCCCCAAACCTGCCTGTCTACCTTTTGGGGGCCCCCCTATATACCTAAACCTACACCCCCTAAGGGCCACTATAGCCCCCCCCAAAGCCTGCCTGCCATTTGGCCCCACATACCTTTTTACCTACTTCACCTAGGGGCCCCCCCTAACCCCTAGCTCCTGGGCCACCACCCTACCGGGGGCCCCCTACTCATCCCTCCAAACGGGGGCCAAATACTGCCTACCTATGCAATCTGCCTACCTACCTGAACCTGCTGATACTGCCTCCCTCCTGGGATTTTACCTACTTGGGGGCCTAGTACTACCTACCTACCTAAGTCTACTAACCCTGACTGGGGCCTACCGACCTATTAATGGGGCTCCCTATTTATATGATTAGGTGCGAACGGGCCATAGCTGTAATACAACTCCAGGGGGAAAACTTTTTCCCCCCCTCAGGAGACGGGGGCCTCTAAGCTAGGGCTGTCCCCGTCCTACCACACCTGGGATGTTTGTACAGAGGTGGGGGGCAGGGATTGAGGTGATGGAAAAGTGAGGATTCTAAGATATTTCTGTCCAAATCTGCAGGGCCGAGTGGTGGCCGGGAGAAGTCATCATGGAGGTCAGGACAGGATGCAGAACACAAGGGAAAGTCAATGACTCGGTAGAGAAACGTCACCTGAGAGTCACCAGATGTAACTGCACTGTAATCCCGTACATGTCTGCAGAGTCTGTGTAAAACTGGTGTCTCCCACAAATATGGTCACGTATGGGGGTTTACATACAGTTTGTAGGGCACCTGTGTACACTGGTATATACCACTATATGGCAGTAGTATTGAGCTTTATTCAGTTATAGTATAGGGGTATTATTCAGTCACTATGCACAATATATGCATTTAAGATTATATTGAACTACTGGTGCATCTGCCTACCTTTTTGTCATATCAAGATATTGTACCTTATGAACTGCTGTGTTTAATTTGTTTTACATGTTTCTGAATATGCTTTTCTTTAAGCTGGCAACTGCTAGCTAGTTTTCTAATTGTGTAGATATCTGTTATTATCTGCAATTGTCTTCAGATTGCTTAATCTGCTCTTGTAATAATTCTAAATAAACATATGTTTAAAGATTATATCGAACTGACATTTTGATCAATTGTATAAATCAAAACAATTATAAAAAGCTTAAAGGGAACCTGTCACATTGAAAATGCTATCTGATCTGCTAGTTGCATTTTATAGAGAAAAAAGAACTGAGCAGAATGATATATGGTTCTGTGGGGAAAGATTCAGTACAACTTCTATTGTATGCATTTAAATCTCTGCTTATTCTGGGTTAAAGAGTCCTGTGGGCGGTCTTATCAGTGATTGTCAGCCGGCCTACTATGATTGTGCATACAGAGATGGCTGTCAAGACCACCTACAGGACTCCTTAACTCAGACTTAACCCAGAATAAGCAGGGATTAAAATGAATAAAATATAAACTCTACTGAATCTTTCCCCACAGTAGAATATATCGATCTGCTCAGCTATTCCTGCTCTAAGACACGCTGCTTGCAGATCTGATAGCATTTTTTATGTGACAGGTTCCCTACATACTGTACACCGAGAGGCTCATGAAAAGCTTAAACAATAAATCCAAATATTAGATGGAATATTATGGTTCTGTCATTACTGATTAAACCAAATTTAGCCAATTAGCAGCTATAAATTCATAATGCCCTCATTCCATACACTGCTTTGCCTGGAAATAACACATTTGAACACTAACAAGTTATTTAAAATCGCCTGTAAGTCTACTAAAACCACAGTTACAGCTCAGACCCAGTATTGCGATGGTACATTGCCAGCAGTCACTTCATTATTTAGTGTAAAATGCCAATGTCTTTCTCCTCTCTATTCTTCTCAGCGTGTGGTTTAAAACCCAGCAGTTTCTGAACTGAGGCCAAATGTGTTTGTAGTAATTAGCAGATAAATTAGCAATGTAGTCCGCCTATTACAGTGTGTAGTCTATGTACTGTAATAGGGCAGTGAGCAAATTCATTTGTTTAACGTTGATTGCAACAACAAAAAATGTGGATTAACTGGGCTTTCCAAACCAATCTTTGTCACATCTTATCTGCTAAAGAAAATCAAAAGGGACCATAATGAAATTGAACTCGTTGGCCTCTGGTGTAGCTACATATGCAAGTCTCTTTTGCCTTATTCTTTCCTAATACACACAGTAGCAATAGGTGGAGGATCTAATTGGTTAGAGCATAATTATATTATCCATTGCTGTTTATTGAGTAGTCTTTATAAATGTTTCCAATAGCCCAGAACCATGTTCCAATCACTTCTGTGGCTGCCTGCAGCTGGCTGATGAGATCCATATGAAGTTCTGCTCCTAGTTACTAAGGAATGTAAACCAAGTTAAACAAATAGGAGCCTGCTGCATTATAATACAAAATGCTACAATCATCTCTCCAATGGATTGCCAAAGAAAATATGCATTGCCTTGTCTTGTCTTCATGTTTATAGACTAGCAGTGCCAAACTGGCTTAGTCATCACAAGTCTTTCCATACAACGTTTTCCAGAAACTCACAATTTAGTCCTGTTGTAGCACAGTGAGGACTGTTTTACATTATGGTTACTTACTAGCAACAGTATGGCTAGCAGTTAATGGGTATGCAGCCACTACTGTTTTCCACTAATTGCAAACTGAATTCTGCCATTGCTACATTAAATGGCATTTCCTCATACCTACGTAGTCAGTGCAGCAGACAGTAGGTGTGGAACGACAAGTTTCAGCATGCCACTGCAGCACATGAGGTGAAATCTTAAGAGGCACAGACAGCAAAACAAATGTAAAAACCCTTCTCTGCACTATCCATTTTGTGCTGAAGTTACATTTAATAAATATACCTGTTTCGACTTACATACAAATTCAACTTAAGAACAAACCTATAGTCCCTATCTTGTTTGTAACTTGGGGACTGCCTGTATATATACACATGCATATATATACTGTGAATATACTGTGATGTTTTGATGGATCGCCATGGCCCAGAACAAGGGCACGTTTCTTGTGGTTGCAGAATCTGCCACATCAGTCCATGTTTTAAGGAAACTTACAGCTTATTGGTCTTTATTTTAGCTTTTGCAGCAAAACAAAATATACAATACAGCAAACAAAAATCCTTGTCTGTCCAGCAGTAACTAAACACAGTATATTCCTTACTATCAGCTGGAGGGCTTCTCCTGCACAGCTTACCCAAAGCAGATAGGTTGCAACCCTTTGTCACACACCAAGGCTCGTCTCTTCCAACCATCACATTGGTGCCATTTATCCACTCTCTGGTGACCGACCTGTGTACTCTTTTCTCCCTTGCTGTTTGTTCTATCTGATAGCAGGGAGTGACTTCATCACATAGGTCATGGCAGCACAGAACTCTAGACAGTGAGAGCTTGTTTTTATCTGATCTTTCAGACAAAAGACTAATTACTCTACTGTTTACATTAGCTCAGAAGCTTCTCTGGACCTCAGAGAAGGTTATTTAGCTAATCTAGACTGATAAACAGAGAAGTCTGAATATACGGAGCTCATATGCTAATTACAGACAGCTTGACCAGGAAGTGACAGAGCCAAGCATCATTATTTTATTCATGCATCCTATGAAACTTTGAGATGAGATAATTTCTTAGGAGCAATTCTTTGGATTTCAAACACAATAGGCTCTGTGTTGCGGCTTCTGATGTTTACAGAATCCAAGATGCTGTTCTGGATCCATCATATGATACCAGTAGTGATGGACACTTGTGACCTACTAAGGAATTCCTGGGGGATGCTGTACTATATATACCATTAAATGTAAAAGAATAGGCAACAGAAACTACGACTCAAGTGGACAAAAAGTCACGCTTAACATTAGTACAATGAAAAACAAGCCTGTGATATCTTCTTGGTCAAATGGAAGCTCCAGTTCCTTCCAGCAGCACAGACTTACTTTGAGACAGTTGCATTTATTAAAATAAAAGCTGTGAGGAATGGCCTGCTGTATTTTTATTTAATTTTAGTCGTCTATTAAGGAATTGCTCTTAGGGAGTTTCTTTTTTTAAAACCTCTTCAAAAACGGAGGTTTATACTATTAAAACAATATGAACTTCCTAAAAGACTACCTCTTGGAGAAGCTCAAACCTAGATAGATTTTCTTATCATGTACTTTTAATTTTCTCAGCCCCTGTTTATGAGTCCTGTTCTCTTAGAGGGTCACCCTGTAGCAGACCACTTTCACAGCAACCTTATGTGGTTGTCTAAAAATGTAAATATACTTTTGTTTAAAGAATCTGGGGCGACATGTATGATTTTTGGCGACTGGGCACCGTTTTTTTTTGTGTGCATTTGTAGCATAGAATGCCTAAATCTATGAACCTGTTCTACTGCGGGTCATAGATTTAGCGCTTTCTAGCTACAAAGCGACACTTCGGGGTCAGGTAAACAACTTTTAAAGTGGTCTACCTGTTCCAGCAGTAATGAGTCTGGATTTGCTGTACTGAAGCTATAAATGTGTAGCTTTGTATGGTTCTAGTGCAACATGCCTCCAGCACCCCCCCCCCCCCCCCCCCCCCCCACAATCTCAGGCTCATTACAAAGTGCCTCGGGCGTTTTATAATCTGTCTTATTTTGGAGTGCACCTGCCCATACATCGAGTGCACAGGGCTGCGCCAGTTAGTGGACTTAAAGAACACTAGACTACTGGCGCAGCCCGGTACATACATGTCACACCTGGTTCCCAATTTTATCTGCTCTTTGTAAGTTGAGGCTCTTTTCATGTTGAAGGGACTCCCTGAGTGGCTCCAACTTAAAGGAACAGTATGCAATATGGCATCTATTTTAGTACTGCATGTGGTGCTATGGAATAGTGCAAAGGACAGGAACCAGACATCATCCCTGACATGTAACTACCCAAATGGAGTCCAAAATTACACTTTGTAGGCCACCATCGGGTAACGGGGCTCTATGGATATGACAACCATATCTCCACATCAAATTAATTAAATGGTCACTGCTGACACAAAGTGAATAGTGCCTTACATTGTAAAAAAGGTGTATCTAATAGCTGAATGTACAAGTGAAACTTAATGTGGGCAGACACATCTAATTAAAAGGGTGTTCTCAGATCCTGCTCTTCCCATTCAGCTTCAGACATTTCCTGGTCAGGCTGTGGGTGGTTTTATAACAGGAATTGGCATATTAGCTCTGCTATTCCTAGCTGAGCCTGTAAGAGGGACTTTGCTAATAGAAGGGTTTTAAACTGTAGGGCAGAAGGCTACAATACTATAAACAATTAAATTTTGTCAGTAACATAGATAAACAAGCTTCTGTTTTACTGATAACACTCAGTAGGTAGTGACCGCACCATGGTCGGACTTGGCTGTTGCAGCACTGAGAGCAGAGAGGGGTGGTCAGTAACCTAGGGAAGCTTATGTACACAAGAAGGAGATAAGAAATGCTCTTATGATAAATGGAAGCAAAATCAGAACATCAATGTATTCAGGGACATGTTTAATGGCTTCCACTAGGCTGCAGTAGAAGCCAGGTCTGTAGTTATAGCAACCAGTGCTGGCAGCCTATCATGAGAGATTGAGAAGGTCTGTAGCTATAGAGACCTGAGGAGCTGATGCAGCCCATACAAGATGGGATATCTAGGAATAGGTAGGACACTATTAATGGACACATATTGCAAAGTGACTTAGTTTTGCAAGATCTTTAACATAAAAAGCAATCCTTGTAGTGAGACAACCCCTTTAATGTTTAAAGATGATCAATGTGGTGAGAACATCCCTTTAAGGGTATTCCTTGTACACAGAAATATGTTATTTCTTGTAGCTCCACACATCATTCAATTTATTATGACCGGTCAGCAAGGGATTATTCTAGACTCTTCAGACCCGTATTATCATTTTCTTTAATAACATAAAATTGCATTTCAAGGTGACAACTCTTTCTAATACAAGTGACATGAAAATATAAAACACATTCTCTTTTCAACCAGATTTTAGACAGTTGGGACTCTAGACATCTTTTCCATCAACTAAGAATGTGCCAAATATCTGGTCTGTATTTTCTGACTGGTTTAAAAATAAGTGCAGGGAACAATTTTTTTTTCTTTTATAATGAATGAAATAAAATGTTAGTGTGGAGCACCAATAATACTTAACATCTTCAAAATCGGGCAGATGTACAAATAAGGGCGTAACTGCTGTTGTCAGCAATATAGAAAGAATTATAATTTAGTACCCCTGTTTGGTCAGTAGGTGGCAGTGCTGATTTAGCTGTGCACTCTCACTCCATAGGAAGCAGGAGGCATTAGTCAGACTAGACAGGATCAATAATAGTCTGGCAGTCCTGTAAACCTGAAATTCATTGTTGTCTATAATACAATACTGAACACAAATACCATCAGCTTGATGACTTTGAATTGTACACTTTTTTACTGAATTTTATACACTAATTGACTTTCCCCTTTATCATATGGCTTTAAGATTTATTATTATTTTTTTTTAGAATACTAATATCAGATGTGGAGACTTGCATTATATTCTTGAGTCTAGACATGTCCTATCTATAATGTTGAAAGTAATTGTTTTTGAAGGTAATTACTGTAACATGTACAATGCTATGGAAAATATTAGTGAAATATTAGTGAAATAATACATAAATTATACAATTAACAAGAAATACATCATCAAATACCAGATATAACAGCACAAAGCCAGCACTGAAACCCATACAAACATTGTACTAGTAGAGGAAAAAAAGAAGTATGTCCAGCGTCCTAAAAAGCCATAATATTTAATGAAGTCCAAAACATAAATACATAGATCCAACAAACGCTAGTATGCCAACGTGTTTCAGGCCTCACAGGCCCTTCCTCATGTCATAACCTTACCACTTTTTTTTTCTCTTCCTCTAATTGTCAACATTTCGGTCCTGCAAGTCCACGCGTCCTCAGCTTTGGAGAGCCAGTACGTTTCTTCCTATGTATATAAACATTGTACTAGTGGAACATTTAAAATGAATTACTACTATACTTTATACATGCAAAAAAGGTGTTTAGTGCACAGTTTGAACTAAATGCGCATGCTCATCTAACACATCAAGGTAGCCTTATTAGGTGGATCCCTAAGGCCGTGTTCACACGGCTTATTCAAGCCGTAATTGCGGGCCGGATTTTGCCCGCAGTTACGGCTTGAATAAGGGGCAGGGGCGCGGCGGGGGAGCTGCTCGCCGGCCCCATAGACAATGCATATACATGATGTTCATGTCACTTTCTCCCTCCGCGGCGGATTCGCCGAGCGGGGAGGAGCGTCGGAATCCACAGTCTCTATGAGAACTGTGGATTACCGTAATGACAGGGACAGATTGGAGCCGTACTGCAGCGCAAATCCGGCGCAGTACGGCTCTAATCCGTGGTGAAATAAGCCGTGTGAACATGGCCTTACTGTAATACCACTTGGAATCCAGAAGGAATTAGAGTTAGGGACCCACCTAATATGGGTACCTCAATGTGATAGGTAGAGATACAAACCTTGATCAAACTGCACACTAAACAAGCTTTATTTTTTTGCACGTACAAAGCATAAAAAGAACATGTTCATTCTTTATTCATATTCCACGTGAAAAACGTGTGGAAATGTGCTATTGATGTCAATGGGAATGGCTAGAAACCTCGTGTAACACGTGTCCAAAACATTTGTATGTGGTTTGTGAAATGAATCCTCGTCTAAAACCACATAGAAATGAATGGGGCTTGTTTCTGACTGTAAATCGTGGCTAAAAAAACGGACCCAAATCGACATGTAATAACGTGTGAAATACTCATTGAAAACCATGCCGTTCAACGCGTTTTTTTAAGAGAAGAATCTGCAGAGTAAATTTTACTCATATAATGGACATACCTTTACACCGTGTTCACATGGCCTATTGCTGTGTGCACAGTACGGGCCATAATACACTTTCATTGCTCTGTTAAAATTACGCGCTTGCAAGTGTGTAATTTCAACAGCGCATAATAGCCTGAGGAACATCTGTGCCTCCTATACTTTCCTATTTGCTGGTGCGTATATGCCTGAAAAGAACTGACATGACACTTTTTTCAAGCATGTCCTAAATTACAATTGTTAAATAGACGGCGTGTGACGCTGCATATTTTACATTGATGCCTATGACAACTGTATCGTACATTGTTTGGACCATATTTTGGCACATATATAGGCGAAATTATACCCAAATTATGCTAAAAAATATGGGCCCCGTTAGAATTAGGGACTCACGTGATAAGGCTACCTTGATGCGGTAGGTGGGCATACTAACATAATCAAATTACGCGCTAAGGGCGACATCTATGAATTCACCTTTACCATTTTTTGCCATATATTGCCAGTTCTATAGATGTATGAACAGGCATACGGCCAAACTTGGTGCAATTTGCGCCGGAGGACACATTTTAATGCGTCAAAGTTTGGTGCGTAACACTTGCAAATTCATAGATGTCGCCCTAATGCCTAAGATGCCTTTTTATTTTTGCATGTATGAAGCATAGCAGAAACACATTTTAAATGTTCTACTAGTTCATTGTTTGTATAGGTTGTAGTGCTTGCTATGTGCTGCTGTATCTGGTATTTAAGAAATAAATCATATCTGGCATATACAAAGGTTTAAATACTAGAAGTAAGAATTTTTGGATCATGTTATAGAGTGCTAGGTGAATTGTCAAATTGACAGGTAGCCATGATGGTATCCTTCATATTTCTATAACAGTGGTCTTTTTGGTATTATTACCAATTATCATGGTTAATATATTTTCGTGATATGTTTAAATCCATGTTACCATAGATAAAACTTGATAATGATCCAAATTGCAATATAATTACCACGCTGGCTGTACCTGACTGTCTCTGGTCATTGCTTTGTCTCTGGGCGTCACTAGGCAGGTTTATTCGGGGTACAAGCCCCGGACAATCCTGCTGTGCCCCGAACCTCAGATCGTATGGTTGCAGGCAGCTGCTATGTGCCTGCAGCGCCGACGATCTCTTGAGCTGTATGTGCGTCCTCTGGACACACATACAGCATAAAGCCGTTCTTCAGTGCAGGGAGGGGGAGGGAGAGCGACTGCATGAGGTGCCGGGCGCTTAGGAGGGAGGAGGGGGCGCCTGTCACTCACTGAAGCTCCTGACTGTCAGGACTTCATGTGTTGTAGCCACGTTCAGCACGAGAGCCTGGCAGTCAGGAAGCAGCACAGAGTGAGTGAGGAGCTCTGCCCCCTGCTGTGCTGCTCCCGACTCCCTGCAACTACACAGCCTTCAGTATGGAGACAACAGCAGCATCATCATCATCATCATCCACAGGTGCCCAGGGAGGTCTCAAGTGAGTGAGTAGCCTCACTGTAGAGACTAGTGCTAAATAATATAAGGGGAACACCACATAATCTTTATGAATATGAATTGTGCTGAATGTATATATGCGTGTGAATACACTTATGTGTGTATGTATGCATGTGTGTATATGTGTGTATGTTTGTGTGTATGTATGTATATGTGTGTACTATGCATGTATATGTGTGTATGCATGTGTGTGTATATATGTGTATGTGTGTATATATATATGTGTATGTATTGTATGCATGTATGTGTGTATACATGTGTGTATGTGTGTATATATGTGTATTTGTGTATGCATGTGTGTATATATATATGTGTGTGTATGTATATATGTGTATGCATGTGTGTATGTGTATATATATATATATGTGTATATATATATATATATATATATATATATATATATATATATATATATATGTGTGTGTATGTGTGTGCATGCATATGTGTGTATACATGTGTATGTATATGTGTTTGTATATATAGATATACACTCACCGGCCACTTTATTAGGTACACCATGCTAGTAACGGGTTGGACCCCCTTTTGCCTTCAGAACTGCCTCAATTCTTCGTGGCATAGATTCAACAAGGTGTTGCAACGATGCTCAATTGGTACCAAGGGGCACAAAGAGTGCCAAGAAAATATTCCCCACACCATGACACCACCACCACCAGCCTGAACCGTTGATACAAGGCAGGATGGATCCATGCTTTCATGTTGTTGACGCCAAATTCTGACCCTACCATCCGAATGTCGCAGCAGAAATCGAGACTCATCAGACCAGGCAACATTTTTCCTATCTTCTACTGTCCAATTTCGATGAGCTTGGGCAAATTGGAGCCTCAGTTTCCTGTTCTTAGCTGAAAGGAGTGGCACCAGGTGTGGTCTTCTGCTGCTGTAGCCTATCTGCCTCAAAGTTCGCCGTACTGTGCGTTCAGAGATGCTCTTCTGCCTACCTTGGTTGTAACGGGTGGCTATTTGAGTCACTGTTGCCTTTCTATCAGCTCGAACCAGTCTGCCCATTCTCCTTTGACCTCTGGCATCAACAAGGCATTTCCGCCCACAGGACTGCCGCTCACTGGATGTTTTTTTCTTTTTCGGACCATTCTCTGTAAACCCTAGAGATGGTTGTGCGTGAAGATCCCAGGAGATCAGCAGTTTCTGAAATACTCAGACCAGCCCTTCTGGCATCAACAACCATGCCACATTCAAAGGCACTCAAATCACCTTTCTTCCCCATACTGATGCTCGGTTTGTACTGCAGGAGATTGTCTTGACCATGTCTACATGCCTAAATGCACTGAGTTGCCGCCATGTGATTGGCTGATTAGAAATTAAGTGTTAACGAGCAGTTGGACAGGTGTACCTAATAAAGTGGACGGTGAGTGTATACGTATGTGTGTACATGTGTATGTACTGTATATATGTGTGTTTATGTGTATAAACACACATATCCACAATATCGCCCCATTTGCATCACTAAACATAATCCTGCCAATTCTGTCCGTTATACATGTAAACTACAACCTGATGATGAATTATATATGAATTATATTTGAATATAATTATTTTTATACCTGTCATTTGTCAGGGTTGCGTACGTTTTTAGCTGCTGCAGCCAGACAAAGGGTACGTTCCCATGGCATAATTGCGGGGTGCATTTTGTGATGTATTTGCGCTTTAATACACCCGACATGCGCACCGCTGCAATTGCGTAATTCATAGCTCTCTATGAGAGCTATGAATTACCATGTCGTTTCCTCTGGCGTACAATCCGATAGTATTGTATGCTGGAGGAGAGAAGTGACAGTCCCCCTTTTAGAAGTGGCAAGTCACTTATTTTTATGGGTGGGTTCTGTGTGCAGGGAAAACAGGTAACCATAGCCCTCACCGCTATGATTTTACCGTATTTGCAGGGTGCACTTTAGGCGCATTACAGCACAGTTATGCCCCACAAATACGCTGTATATGTTCACACAGCGTAATGTCGGTCTGTACTTCGGCGCGTAATTGCGCTGCAATACACCCGACGTATGGGCCAACATTATGGTAATTCATAGCTCTCACTGAGAGCTATGATTACCTGTTCTGGGGAGAATAAAGATCAGTGAGAGCTTCAGAGGGCCGCGCTGGCCACAGTTTGTTCTCTGTAAAAAATCCATGTCACAGTTCATGGGGCGTAAATATGCCGTGTGAACCCCACCCTACTGAGAAAAACTTAACACAAAGGGCCCGGGCCCTAGATGTTCTGGGACCCTAGCAACGCCCCTGGCTGACAAATATTTTGGTAAGCGATTTAATAATACATGAATTACTGTACATAATTTTTATCTTGGACCCTCAGACTCAGCACAATGCTGAATTATGCAAAACTCAGGGACCGCTGCAAGATTCGTTTTCTACATTGCATTTATTGTCTTCATTGCAATAATAAACCATGCATTTGTATCGTTTCTTCAGGCCTGAGAAAATGTAGCTTGACCACCACTATGTATATCTGGGTTCCCCCAAATTGCCATAAATTTACAGGAAGGTGATCGTGCAGGCTCAAAAATAGAGTTTGTTCAAGTAAAGTTCTAGTTCGACACGCCATTTTCAGTTTCATTTTCAGCGGCTTTCTGCACTTTTGGCGGCCATCCAATCACCTTTCTGCACTTTTGGTGGCCATCCAATCAGTGCAGAGCACAGAGAAGTGTCAAAAACGTCATTGCTGAGGTGTAGGGCTCTCATTGGCTGCTAAAATCACATGACCATGTTATATATATTTCACTGTATTGCCTTGTGAACGCCATTTTCAGCTCACTCTCTGTACTCTACAGACTGCTCTTAGTTAGTTAGATAGCATTTTCCGCTCCATAGACATCAACAGTCAGGGAGTTTGGTTTTGCTGGCTGCATCTTTCCCACACCCAGAAGCTGTTATTTAGTGACATTTGCATAATGCCTAACTCTCATATACATGGATATATGTTATGCAGAGTGCTTGGACTTGCTAAATCATACTCAGTGCCCAAAAGTTCTGTTTTTGCAGTTTTGGGAGTTCAGTAATTTTATAACACACCATCTCCGAATCTCCTATGTGTCACAGGAGCTTTTGGGCCCCCTCAGGATGCAGGGCCCTGTAGCAGCTGCTGCCTCTGCACCTCCTATAGCTACGCCCCTGCTTGCAAGCTGCCCTGATCTTTTCAGTTAGCCATTGAAAGGAATTAAGTATTTTAGCCTCTCAATTTTTTCGTTTCACATTTTCTTCACTAAGTTGTTCCACGTATCCAGTTTACTGTTTTGGATGGTAATTCCAGCTTCTCCTCACCTGTATAGGTATAAACATTAACCAGAACATCTTCTCCCATAGACTTTAATGGAGTTCGAGTTCTAGTTCGAATAGAACTTTGAACCGAAGACACTAAAGTTCGAGGTTGTAACCGAACTAGAACTTTTTACTGCTTGCTCATCTCTAATCCTGGTATCACCAGCGACCGAAGTTTACTCTGGTCACGGCTGGTTGCCTATATTGATGGGACAGAAGTATTGTCAGACAGACTGGGTTAACAACTGGGACATCATGTATGAGAGAAGCTGCAAAAAGGATCAAGATTTGGAGTGAACAGTTGCACCTAAGCTCTGGTGCCTGAGGAGAACCAAATTGCCTGTAATACTGTAATATTTTTCACTGATGGCAGACGTAAGTCAGTTGAGCTTTAAGTAAAATTTACTGGCTGATTTTAGTAATTCACAAACAGCAACAGATAAGGTTGTGGTACCAGGGAACAATATGTAATTGTACAAACAGAAATACGGTATCAGACTCTTTTGGCAGTGATGGTCTGCAGGATAGAAGCTTTCCTCTCTATCCACACGTGTTGTGATGTGAAGTCTCACTCATTGGCAGTGTCTCCTAGTACTCTCCATTGGAGTACTTTGCAACTCCCTTGCTTGCTTCAGTCTACAGCCCAACCAGGACTCACTGGAGTGACCCATTGCACCACACTTCTGTCTTGTTCAGGCCTCTCTCTGCACGCACACACTGGCTTCCTCTTCCTGCTCCACCAGTTTAAAGGGGTATTCTCATCAGATTTATTAGCTTTAAACATGTAGGCAAAAGTAAATAAAGTCTACTACCAAATACATTGCTGTTCTGATGTTGCTTAATTTCAACGCTAGAGCAGATCATATCTCCGTCTTGTTTACAAAAGGTTTCCTAGGTTACCAACCACTTCTCTATTCTAGCAGTCCTGGCCATGATGGTGACATCACTCCCTGCTGTGAGCTTGGTTATCATTCTTACCCACAAACGTTAACCCTTTAGATCTCTGTAGCCTTTTCCCTTCTGTTTAAACCCTCCATCACCAATGTCCCTCACACAGGCTGAGCTAAGAATATCAGAGCTGAGATGTCAGTCACTGCTGTAAAACTGCCCACCGCCTGAAGAGGAAGTGGGAGCCTGAAGCTGGCTGTAAAGAGCAGGCTCTGTAAAACAGCCAGATGGGAAAATGCCTTTAACAACTCTGACTTGCCAGTCTCTCTCTTTTGCCCATCACAACTCCTCACCTGGGTTCTTCCGCCATCCACAGGACAAGAGGTTATACAGCAGCTGGGATGGGAGACCCTGTGATAAATTTTGCATTGGGGTCCAAACTGGGGCAAATAGAGGCGAGAAGGTACTGAAAATTGGCACAATTTTATTACCAGTATGGTATCGGTCTGACAAAGACTTACACTGTACCTGCTAGACTATGACTGGCTCACTTTAATTTACTACTATTATTATTGTCATTATGAAAACAGACTTTATATCTATCGAGCAGAAAAGAAACAGTTTCAGAGTTCTCTCTTCACATATCAAGGTATAAAAATAAATGAATATTTCACATACTAGAGCTCAGGCCTATAGATGAAGGGAAAATGTGAAATGACTGTACTTGAGTGTTAAGTGGGATTTCTTGCATGACCCCCTTAATAGGGTAACATGTACGAGTAACTTGGAGAGGATCATTGTATATGAAGGTCAGTTATAGAAAGGTCATAGTTATAGAAACAAGGTTTACAGCTAAAGAAGAAACCTTGACGAAAACAAGAAAAATGTAGAGAATAATAGACAATTGAATAATCTGCCTGTAAGGAGCACACAAGGGAGAAATCATAAAAAACAAAGCATATTATTTAAGAAAGCTTTGATCCTTCGTCCTGCAAACTCCTTTGGCAGAGATGATGTTCAGATACATCTGTACGATGCTCTCACGAAAAAAAAAAGCTAATGACAGCAAGATTTTCTATATTTAAAAAAAAAGAAAGCAATAGAATTAAGTGCAGGATTTCTTTCGCCGCTGCCTGGGTGGTCCTGCCACAGGAGTTTTCCTAAAAAAATGGATTATGGGAGTTCTTTCTCTTATTATGTAAGGAAGGTATAAACCTGAGATTACTGAACAGAGTGTTGCTCAATATTAAGATTCTTGTCTGGTTATAGCGACCTACATTATAACAAGCAGGGAAAATATCAGGCTTTCTTTCAGGAGGGACAACTATTCAATGTTCATGGCCCTCCACCTATAAATTATACATACAAATCTCTGTATGCTGATGTGCTTATATTCAGTCAGGGGTGCCAGCACGGCAGTTTTGGTAGTCCTTAAAGGGGTTTTATTGTTTAATCATTTGGCAGCCGTTTATATGGTTTGCTCAGGAGAGCTTATGAAATGGAGGGGCGTGTTTCTTCTCCCAGCAGGGAGTATCACGACTGATTGCTGTCAGTGAACGCAGCAAACCCTGCACACGTGAACGGATTCACGCATTCATTCTCTCTATGTCTCTCTCTGGGCGGAACTCATCTCCGTACACACATGTCCCTGCTCCCTCCCATGCACAGCCTCTCCCCTGCTACTCCTTCTGACACGCGTTCCCGAATACGACCGGGGGCAGCACCTGGGTGTAACCTGACCAGAGCTCTCTCTCACTTCCAAGAATGAAACAAACAGCCCATTCTCTTAAAGCATAGCACTTTGTTTATGGTAACCTAGGGCCTACAAGCATAGATTTTTCGGCCCCACCTGTTGAACTATGATCTTTGAAATGAGAAAACCCCTTTCCTAAATTTAAAAAGAATGGGGCCCGCTGATATGGTGAAAGAAAGGAATTAATAATGGATTAGGAACCAACATGCTTTGTCTGTATGGGGACCTGAAATTACTTATGTCACCCCCGAGTCAAAATAGCCCATTCATTAGCCTGGTCTATCTCAGAATTACAGCTTTGTTCAGCCATACAAATTAAGTCCAGGTTCACATCTGTGGCAGAGGTTCTGTTCGGAACCTCTGGAACCGAATCCATGACATGACATACACTAATGGCACCTGATGGACAACACTGAGTACAATGTGGTTTGTCAGGTTACAGTCATAGTGACCATCATGATAACAGAAAAAAAGGGTGTCCTAGTGTCTCCTCATTTTTGACAGAATCAGTGGTAAAGTCTTTGCACGTCACCTACAACACAGATGTGAACATAGCCTAAAGCTTGCTGAAAATATATTTATGAACTCTTGCTGCTGTGCCCTTCCCTAGCAGTGCAGGCACATGGCCCACTGCCCCTACTGCTATGCCCTAGATCACTTCCAAACAAATACTATATTGTAAAAGGATGATGGGCTTGATGATCATTTCAATTACAACTAGTGCACTGTTAGGCTATGTTCACACGGCTTATTTCAGAACGTATTTACATCGGATTGCCGATCGTAAATACGTTCTGAAATCAGTTGAAAATCAGTTGCAAATAAGTGCCACTAAGTGTGGCACGTATTTGTAACTGATTTCCCGACGGATTCACCATCTCCAATCATTGAAGATGGTGAATCCGTCCGTAAATAATTGACATGCACATTGTTTTTCCGTCCGGATTGCCGTCGTCAATCTGCGGCGGCAATCCGGCACGGAAATACGCGTCGTGTGAACGACGAGCCGTATTTTCTATTGAAATCAATAGAAAATAGGCTGTGACTTGTGTCTAGGGAAGTAGAGGGCAATATTTCTAATGAATTTTCTAACATCATGTTTCAAGAACAGGTTGCAGTATTAACCCTACAAGAGTTAGATATTACCTCAAAAGCCCCCTCAGTTGGTTCTAATGTGTTTCATGTGAAAAATCCCACGTTTTATCCTGTTCACGCCAGAACAGATAGCATGGAATTGTTTCAAAATCTAATTGAACAAGATGTTAAACATTTGAGCCAGAATGTCAGGAAGGGATCTAATCTTTCAGTAAAACAACGACAAGCATTGGTGGAGCTTCAAGGCATGCATAATGTGGTCTTTAAAATGGCCGACAAGGGGGGAACAGTGGTGGTGATGAATAAGAGTGATTATATGCAGCAAATGATGCAATTGGTGTCAGATACCATGACATACAAAAAATTGTCAACTGATCCCACTGCATCTTTTTGTTCTAAATTAAAATTGTTGGTAGAAGAAGGCAGGGCTTTACATGTCTTGTCAGAGAAAGAGTCTGAGTTTATTCTGGATTCTGACGCCACTGTTCCCCTCTTGTATGGATTGCCCAAGGTGCACAAACAAGTCTTGCCACCTCCCATGCGCCCGATAGTCTCAGGGGTAAATTCCCTATGTGAACGCATGTGCCAATGGCTGGACACACAACTCCAGCCCTTGGTCACACGAGTGCCTGGATTCTTATTGGATTCTAAATCTGTTTTGGCTATTTTTTCTAACAAAATGTGGAAATCTGAATTCTTGTGGCTAAGTTGCGATGTAGTATCATTGTACACCAGTATACCTCTCCCTGTAGCATTATTGGCTCTAGACTATCATCTAGATAATCACAGTATATACTCTTATGATACTAAAATGTATATAAAATCGGTCACGTCATTTCTCTTCCAGCATAATTTTTTTCTTTTTGATGGAGCCTTCTATTTACAACAAACCGGGGTGTCAATGGGGGCGAAATTTTCGCCCTCATTGGCTAACCTCGTTATGGCTTGGTGGGAGTCCTCATATATTTTTTGCGCTGACAATCCGTATGTGTCTGACGTGGAGTGGTATGGCAGATACATAGATGACCTGCTATTAATTTGGCGGGGGTCTGTGTCTGCCATACCACTCTTCGTCGACTATATTAATAACAATCCTTTCAATCTTATTTTTACGTATGAGTATCATGAACAACAAATTTCCTTTTTGGATTTGACACTCAAGGGTTCTCCCGATTGTTTTATCTCCACAAATACTTTCAGGAAAAAGATAGCGGGTAATACCATTCTACATTATAACAGTAGTCACCCTGCACATACCAAATTATCCATTCCTGTTGGAGAGCTCATTAGGGCTAAGCGCAACTGCACAAGTGAATATGAATATCAGAAAGAATCCAATCAGATTTGCCAGCGCTTATTGGTGAGAGGATATCCGCACTGGGTACTAAATCGTGCACTACACAAAGTAGCACATATACCAAGAGCCAAATTATTGCAACCACGTATAAAAACGGTTTCTAAAACCAGAATTCCTACTATTGTGTTAGATTATAATGCAAATTTCAATCATGTTAAAAACCTTATTTATAAACATCTTCCAGTTTTGAAACAAGACCCCACTCTTGCTATTATTCTTAAAGATGGATGTCGGGTAGTCAGTAGACGTTGTAAAACCATTGGTAATTTGGTTTCTCCAAATCTTGTCAATTCTAATTCCACCCAATCTATGTGGCTCCGTAATAGGGGCTTCTTCAAATGCGGGGGTCATCCCTGCAAAACATGCAATTATGTACTTCCCACGCGTGAGTTTTCTGATGGTAGCAAATATTCTCCGCTCAGACAATCTATGAATTGTAATACTGTGTCAGTTGTATACATAATTCATTGTGATATATGCAATCTGAATTATGTTGGTTGCACCTCACGTAAATTCAGGGTGCGGATTTTGGAACATTTAAATGGGATAAAAAATCCTACTAGTCGTACATTGTCTGGTGCATCCCGTCATTTTATAGAGGCCCATAACTCTCATACACAGAGTTTCAAAACTTATGCTATAGAAAAAGTCACCTTGGGCAAACGGGGGGAAATTTAATTAACAAACTTAAAGATCGTGAGGCCTTTTGGATATACCATCTAAATACTATTGCTCCCATGGGTTTAAATTTGCGCAGTGAGCTTTTGTTTCATTATTAGTTCACTGGGCTTGCTATATACTCCATACCCCATGTCTTGTGTTTTTGGCTAAAATTCTGTAGCCTTTATAGTCCTTGTTGTTTCTGGCTTTTAAACATGATTTCTTTTTATATTCTCTTCACTTGTTGTCCTGTGTGGGATGACCGATCGGTGCGTTTTCCTGCTGCCGGTTGTGTGCACATTCCTGCTCTGGAGACGGGGATGCGGGTGTTTGGTCTCGGCTGCTACGTCAGCGACTCCGCCCCCTTGGGGGTGTGGCTTCGTGGTAAGCCGGGTACCGGCACGTGTGGCTCGGCGTTCCGGAAGTCGGGATGGCGCATGCGCGGCTGGGAGACGCGCCGATCGGATCATCCTTTACACAGGTGAGTTTTATCATCACATGGTATATATATGTATGTTGCTCATATGGCTGTTGTGCTACGACTAAGGGTTATGTGAAACCTGAAACGCGTCAGCGTCTGCAGCCACCATGTTTTGGCTTGTTATGTCTCCACTTACCTTTTAATCTTAAAGGCGATCCTTGCATTTTCTATCGGAGCTGCTGGCAATTTTCTTCTTCTGTCACTGTGACTTGTTTCTGACTGAGTTGCCGACGGATTGACGATCGTCAATCCGTCGGCAAATACGCGGCGAAATAAGCCGTGTGAACGAGGCCTTAGACCAGAGCATGTGATTATTTCCATAAGTAGCTGTGCCATACTGATGCTTTTCTTAAGGGCTATTTCACTTTGGGAAAGTGGGTGCTAGAGAGTCATGTTCTTCCCCCACTGCAAATATATTTGCTTGCACTCTTGCTGTATAACAAGCAAGGTGCTCTAAATGGGGAATGTATTAATTTACTGTATTAATAATCCAAACAAATCTTTACTTAAAAATAGATTTTTTACTTAAAATATTTTTATGAAATGCAAAATGCTGTAGTTACATACTTGTCTTGGTGTTTCCTATTGTACTTTTATTCCCTCTCAGAACATTTACCTACTGTGCTTAGCGGTGGTGCGGTGGGATTAATCCACTGATAAAAACAAGAAGATCCAGATGCTATGACTGAGCTACTAAGCAAGTGCGACCACTAGCGCTTGGCACCTTAGGTGGAGGGGGGTCCATAGCAAGTATGTAACAGCAGTATCTGGTCACAGGAACATTTTTGTTTTAAGAAAATGTATGTTTTATGTGATCTAACAATGTTAATTATGATTTATTCATGGCACTTCTTTTTATATGATTAAGTAACAGAAATCTAATTATTTTGTCAATGGTTTGGCAATTAAGCCAGCCCATGGACAAAACAATTTGATTTCTGTTACTTCATCATGGAAGGTACCATGGTTTACTTGATGCATTAGGATTTGAAAAGTCTTAAAGCAAAAGACTAGTGGAACATGTAGGTTTAGGTCTTGCACATCACTTCATTAAAATCCATGAGATTAGCATCAAGTGTTTATATTGTGCTTCCTGAGATTCATAGTTGTCTCAGAACTCTAATGTGAACCCGTCAGGTGGTTAATGATTCCCTATCTGAGAGCAGGATGTTACAGAGGGAGAGAAGCTGATGTCTGGGATACATAGAGTTATAG
>JAODAL010022361.1:0-64897 GCA_025379985.1 Phyllomedusa bahiana | reverse complement strand
TTTTCGTGAGCACTTCCAGTTGAAAGAATCAAAATTAAGTCTGCCCATTATTTAAAACCCAAGATGGAACCCAAATAAATATCAGAGTTAATAAGTTGTCTCATTACAAGGTCTATCAGTTCTGGCACAACAAACATGGCAGTGGAGGTGGCTCTTATGCTTCATAATAGATGTCTATGCAAGAACCGTGTGACGCACATTACACAAGTCTGGTATGGTGGCCCAAAACAGGTGAAGAAGCCTTGACTTTAATATCCTCAAAAGAAGTATCAGCTCGAGTTTGCAAAAAAGTCTGAAAAGTGGCCCCGTAGAAGTTTGGGAAACTTGTGACTAGGATTTGATGTTTGTGAAAGTCAATAGACTGGACTCGGATGGGTGAAATAGGTCTGGAAGGATCAAGGGAAAAGGGGGCTAACGCATTAAGAAATTGAAGGAAGTTCGGTGGAGAAAGCCTTTTAATATGGGTTGTTTCACAGCCAAAGCCATTTTATACTTGATCAGGGTCACTGGTCATCTCAATACAGCGCTGTATGTGAGTATCCTGAAAGATGAGTTACTTCATACACTCGAGTACTATGGCTATGAAAAGGACAACATGGTGTTCCAGAAGGACAACAACCTGAAGCATACATCAAGATTGCTGAAGAAATGGTTCAATGACAATGAAGTAGAGTTGCTGGATTGGCTCCCACAGTCCCCAACCCTCAACCCAATCAAACACTTGTGGGTATAATTGAAGAAAAAGCTGTATTTGCACCCAAGTGAGTCGATCAGTATGCACCAACATTGGGAACATGTAGAAGAGACCTGGGATCAGATTTCAGTCGGTCAAGACATGCTTGAATCTGATTGAGAGCATGCCCAGAAGGATTCAGACAGCATTGAAAGCCAGATTTGGATTTACAAAATAATAACAATTTTAATGTAGATTTTTAGGAGCAAAACCGTAACATTGCAGGTACATAACATGAGTCTGCAGAACTAAGCATATGATAAATAGTTGCAAGTCAAGTTTATGTACACATCTTACAAAAGTGAGTACATGCCTCACATTTTTGTAAATATTGTATTATAGCTTTTATGGGACAACACTGAAGATATGACATTTTGATACAAGGTAAAATAGTCAGTGTACAACTTAGATAACAGTGTAAATTTGGTGTGCCCTCAAAATCACGCAACACAAAGCCATCAATGTCTTAACCGCTGGCAACAAAAGTAAAGAAACAATATTTGGTCTGCACATCCCAAAAAAACTTTTTTTAAAAAATGTGCATAGGTGCACACTGGTGTGGCAGTAACATACAACAACAATCCAATATCAGCAGCACACTACTAGCACTAAAAAACTATCAAAAAGGACATAGGAATTTTTGGAAAAGCATTTCTGCTACTGAAGGTAAGTACACCTCTAAGTGAAAAAGGACAAAGTTTGCCATTTTACCTCCACAGTGTCATGTGACTCATTAGTTTTACAAGGTCTCAGATTGAATAGGGAGCAGGTGTGTTAAATTGTTGCTCTACAGAAAGATTGCTATAAGAAGATTGCCAACATCCTGAAACTGAGCTGCAGCACAGTAGTCAAGACAATACAGCAATTTAACAAGACTCCTGACTGTTGTCCCAGAAGGTTGCCTCTTTTAAAGATGATCACAAGAAAGCCGAAGATTCTTTGCGGAAGACAAGCACCATGTCTGGTGGTCTGATTAGACCAAGATAAACTTATTTGGTTCAGATAGTGTCAAGCATGTATAACAGTAACCAGGTGAGGAGTACAAAGACAAGTGTGTCTTGCCTACAATCAAGCATGGTGGTGGGAGTATCATGGTTTGGGGCTGCATGAGTGCTGCCGGCTGTGAGGAGCTGCGGTCCTTTGAGGGAACCATGAATGCCAACTTATACTGTATCATACTGAAACAGATCATGATCTACTTCCTTTGGAAACTGAGCCGCAGTTCTAGTTCCAACATAATAATGACCCCAAACACACCTTCAAGACAATCACTAATCTTTTGTTAAAGAAAATGACTATAAAGGTTTTGGACTGGCCAATCATTTCTCAAGAACAAAACCTTATTGAGCATCTGTGGAGCATCCTCAAACAGAAGGTGAAGAAGAGCAAGGTTTTTAACATCCATCAGCTCAGTGATGTTGTTATGGAGGAGTGGAAGAGGATTTCAGTGACAACCTGTGAAGCTCTAGTGAACTCCATACCCAAGAGAGTTAAGGCAGTGCTGGAAGATAATGATGGTTACATAAAATATTGACACATTGGGCACAATTTGTCCATTTTCACGTAGGGGTGTACTCACTTTTGTTGCCATCAGTTTATACATTGATGACTGTGTGTTGAGCTATTTTGAGGGCTCTCCAAATTTACACTGTTAAAGAAGCTGTATACTGACTACTTAACATTGTATCTAAATGTCATATTGTCAGGGCTGGGCTGTGCTCAGGCTCTAGGGATCAACAGGCTGCAGCAGCTGATGCACGATCCCACCCTGATACACATGCTGCTGACAACTCTGTGAGTGACAGGGGCCCAGCCACTCCTGCAGGGGCGAGTTGCACCAGCCAATGGGAGGACCCGGAGGCCACTCCAATCAGCTGCAGAGGCGGTATCCAGGAATCCCATTTAAACTCCCTGAAGGCTGGGTGCTGTGCCTGTGATATTCCTGGCTACCTCATGTACTTGTTCGGTTTAGTGTGTTTTGCTTATCTGTGTTCTGACCTGGGCCCTGTTATCCTGACCCAAACTTGTCTCCTGATTCTGTGCTTCGCTTCTGTTTGGCTTTTGACCTTGGCTTGTTTACGTTTACTCTCTGGTTCTGATTTGTGGCTTTGGCGTTCCTATTTGGTTTGACCGGACTGTCTGACTATTCTTCCTTCTGACGGCCCCAGACTTTAGCAGCACAGGGGCTGTCGCCCAGTTGCCGTCTGCCACCTAGGGCAGGCAGTCAAGTAGGCAGGGACAGTGGGCTGGGTTCCAGTTAGGGCACTGACCTCCTTGACGTGACATTATCACAGGCCGAAACCGCTACTGCTCTACCATCCCTATGGACCCCATGGCAGCTCTGGTGGAGACAGATGCAGGAGCTTACCCAGGCTAGTCCAGGATCTGGCGCTGAGGGGTAGAACAACAGGAGGCTCCCCCAAAAGTCAGAGGGTCCCTGCATTATCTTTTCCTCCTGTGGAACCCCCTATCCAGTTGCCTGACAGGTTCGCAGGTAACAGGAAGGCCTTTGTGGCATTTAGAGAGGGTTGTTGCCTGTATTTTAGGCTCCGCCCACTTACCTCAGGGAAATGGGAACAAAGGGTGGGAAATTGTTATGTCCTTACTACAGGGTCCCCCCCAGGAGTGGGCATTTTCGTTACCGCATGACTCACCTGAACTGTCTTCTGTGGCCCAGGTTCTTTGCCGTTTTTGGGGGTACTCTTTAATGACCCAGATAGGGAAGCTGTGGCGAGGCTCAGCTGACCCCACCTTGAGGCAGGGTGAGAAGACTGTGGAGGAGTTTTGTCCGAATTTCGTCGTGGTGCGTTCCGTCTGGGTGGAACGACGCAGCCTCTCAGATGCCAGTTTAGATTAGGGTTAGCTGACCATGTGAAGGATTTATTGGGGGGCTTACCCTACCCTGGTACTTTAGATGGGGCCCATGGAATGGCCGTTCGTTGGGACAGACGTTTTAGGGAGAGACGGCAGGAAAAGGTTCCCCCCCCGGTGGTCCACCCCAAATGGTCACCCTAAACCAGTTGCTTCCGATTTAAACCCAGAGGAGCCCATGCAAGTGGGGGCTCTTTCTGTCACTGCGGCTAGTGACCGTAGGACTACTCGTCGCATCCAGGGGTTGTGCTTCTACTGTGGAGAAGATGGACACAGAATTCGGGAATGTTTCCAAACGGAAAAGACCAGGTCGGAAAGACTCCAACCCCAAGGTGGTTTCAGCAGGAGGATCACCTAGGCGAGCAGGTATTTCCTATTGTATCTAATAATTTTGCTGCTACCATTTTTAAGATTTCTTACTTTCGCTGTCCGGTTCTGGGAGGTGCCTTTGTGGATTCTGGATCAGCTTCTAATTTTTTTGGGATGATCTTTCGCCAAACGTCTAGGCCTTACCTTGAAAGACCGCTATCTGACTCGCTGGGATAGTGGCTATTGACTCCACCCACTAGCTCGGGGCGCAATCCAATATTGTACCCCTGAGGTGGGAATGGTGGTGGATCCATACATTTTGAAAAGTGTATTCTATTCGTCATGGAGGGGCTGCCCGCTGAGGTGGTTTTGGGGCTGCCCTGGCTTCAAAAATATAATCCAGTGTTTGACTGGAATTCAGGGAAATTAGTCAGGTGGGGACAGGGGGTTTGTTGAAGATGTCTCCTTACCATGCTGGGCAATACTGATGTGCAGGCTAATGTTCTATCTGGAAGCAGCCTGTGCCAGCGTTGAGGCCTATGCGGCATCTTTTGAAGTTTGCGGCGGCTAAGGTTCCCAGAACTCGTCCTCCTGGTGAAACTATGCCCTCCACCTGCCCCTGAACGTCCATATGTGGTTCAGGAGATGGCTAACCGGTGGCTTTATCAGCTGAAATTACCCTCTTCTCTCTGTATACATAATGTGTCCCATCGTGCACTTCGTAAGAGGTATGTTCAGCCTGTAACTCCGCCCTCTAGGCCTTCTTCTCCAGTTTGCATAGAGGGGGAGTTAGAAAATGAAGTTGCCCGTAGTTTAGATTCGTGGGAAGGCCCAAGGTCAACTGCAGTACCTGGTCCATTGGAGGGGTATGGTCCTGAGGAAGATCATGGGGTTCCGGCGAAACCTATCCTTGCTGATCGCATGGTTTAAGGAATTCCATGAGACTCACCCAGGGCAAACCCACACCAGGGAAGGGTCCGGTGGCCCCTCCTAAAAGGGGGGGGGGGGTACTGTCAGGGCTGGGCTGTGCTCAGGCTCTTGGGATCTGCAGGCTGCAGCAGCTGATGCACGATCCCACCCTGATACACATGCTCTGACAACTCTGTGAGTGAAGGGGCCCAGCCACTCCTGACAGGGGGGCGAAATTGCACCACCAATGGGAGGACCCGGAGGCCGCTCCAATCAAATGCAGGGGTGGTATCCAGGAATCCCATTTAAACTCCCTGAAGGCTGGGTGCTGTGCCTGTGATATTCCTGGCTACCTCATGTACTTGTTCGGTTTTGTGTGTTTTGCTTATCTGTGTTCCTGACCTCGGCCTGTTTTTCCTGACCCCGATTGTCTCCTGATTTTGTCTTCGCTTCTGTTTGGCTTTTGACCTCGGCTTGTTTCGTTTTTTCCTCTGGTTCTGATTTGTGGCTTTGGCGTTCTATTTGGTTTGACCCCGGGCTGTCTGACTATTCTTCCTTTGACGGCCCCAGCAACTTTAGCAGGAGGGGGCTGTCGCCCAGTTGCCCTATGCCACCTAGGGCAGCCAGTCAAGTAGGCAGGGACAGTGGGCTGGGCTCCAGTTAGGGCACTGCACCTCCCTTGACGTGACACATATCTTCAGTGTTTTCCCATGAAAAGATATAATACAATATTTACAAAAATGTGAGAGGTGAATTCACTTTTGTGAGATACTGTATGAGATGTAAAAGATGATTGTCTGTCTATAAAATGATGGTAGTCTCATTTTCAAAGCCGTAGTGGATGGTGAAATATGGAATCTGAAAGTCAAAAGTTCGAAACATTGTTACCTTTTTGCTTGCCAGCAGGGCCATCTTTTCCATTGGGCACACTAGGCAGTTGCCCGGCGGCCCCACAAGTATAGGATCCCCGGTTGTCTATGTATGCCCCAGGAATACAAGAAACATACTCTGCATCCCTTGGTTGGCTTTGCTTATTTAACTGTTTGTATGATTTTAGGACGTGCAAACAGTTAAAAACCATGGTGGAGAAGGAAGCCAAAGGCTCCCTGCCCTGCCAAATAGTCTTGTAGCCTGTAGGCTGCTGGTGTCCAGACATTAGTGGCGTGATAATATGGGTGTGCTTGGGGTTGGCTAGAGGCATGGCCTAGTGTGATGTCATATGTTTGGGTAGGGCACACTGCAGTACTCTGCCCGAGGGCCCATAAAGCTGAAAAGATGGCTGTGCTTGCCAGTGTATATTAACAGAGCTGTTACAATCACTTATTCATTTGTACAGGAGGAGGAGTTGGTTGTCATGAATTTGTAAGCCTAATTTAACAAAAAAAACTACACTGAGACGCTGAATAAAAGAAAAAACAACGAAAAAAATCTGTTGTCTATATTTGATGTTACATTGTACACTTATGTATATGAGTGCTAGGCAGTCTTTGAACTTTGGTACACACCTGCCAGAATTTGGCATGTCAATATCTATGAAAAGACCCACCATGTATTAATATTAAGTGTACAGTTCATAGAATTTATCATAATAATCTGCTTTAAAGAAAAGTAGAAAATAGATTCTTCAGTAGGATTTTGATTGGAAATATAGGCTACATCAAGGGTCATAGTCGTAAGAAAAGTAATCAGTGTTACAGCACCAATGTACTTACTTATTACCTGTGTTGCCATATGTGATTTGTACAGCTGCTTGATGATATGCGTTATAATTGGCAATTACGTGAAATCCCATCCATGTGAAAATGGTTCTCAAGAGAGCTGCAGGCAGGTGTGTAACTATGGAAAAAGTAATCTCAGCTACTCATGTTTATATCCCCTCCAGATACAAAGGGAAAACCTACAGGGCAACTGTGAAGATTGTTCGCACGTCAAACCAAGTTGCAGAATTTTGTCGCAAAGTGTGTACAAAATTAGAATGTTGTCCCAATTTGTTTAGTCCTTTGCTTGTCACTGACGGATGCCCAGAGAACTGTTCCATTCATACAAAAACCAAATACAGTAAGTATTCAAAAACATTGTCCTATATACATGCCCCTTTGTAAAAAGTGGCTCTTTTTCTTCAGTCACTGTTTGGACTTAATTTATCATCTCCAGCTGTATGACAGGTGCATAGGACCACAAACAATTACAGACACAGGAAACTATTTATGTTTTATTGACACTGGATTAAGGAATGAATTTCCCTGTAAGCAAGCAGTCACAGAATTAGCATTGTAATGAACTGTGTATGAACACTATCAGTGCATTGGCTTTTAATAGGCTTGTGTAGGAGGTGTCTTCTGTACATAGGGGTTACAATGAATGATGTGTTTCCTGCACATTCCACATCATTGAGTAATATTACACTTTGAATTCATTCTTCATTGTAATATATTTGGTGCTTTCCCTTTATGTCCACATAAAGTGCATGTACACCAAATGTATGGCTCATTCACATTACTTGTGCCCTATATTTTCTTTTCTTTCAATTTGCTCATTTGTTGGAACAAAAAGAAAATGTGAAAAAGTATGTAGATCTCTGTGAGTTTGGAATATATCCTAAAATTCTTGTTTAAAATCAATACCTTTTGGAATCCAATTTCTTTACATGTTAACATAAAGAACAGTTAAATAAAATAAAGTATAATGTAATATAATATAATTATATCTCATATTTAAATTTTAAAGTATCTGTCACTGCCAAAAGTCATAAGACACCAATCAGTAGACAGCTGTTTCACAAGATAGTTCTTCCAGCTGGTGTACATCCATAAACTGGAGAACATCATTATGGTACCAGAAGATATCCTACTTGTCCAGAGGCGGTAATAGGGTCCTAAAACATCCGGGACATGGGCCTACTGTGTTATGTTTTGCTCAGTAGGGCTGGGATCACACAGCATTTTTCAAGCCACTTTGTAAACTGCGGCATATATTTTTAAGGAGAAAAAAACCTATGTTCCTGTCACTAATTTTACATGTATTCCTCATATATACTGTCCATCAACTCAGCAGTACACTGTATAATAAAATCAATGCTGAGAAATTTGCCTTTTCAAAAATGCTCATGTATGTATGATAGTGTAATACCATATAAATAACCGTCATACAGTTACCAAATAATACACCTATACATGGAGCGAATATACCATATGTATGATTGTTAATAAAGAAAATCCTACATTACAAAGACCCAATAATATTACTACTTAGGGACCAATTAATACTATCAGACCATGACCAAATGCTCCCACCACATGTGACTCCAAGTTGTACACTGGCTCTGCAGATTTTGACACGCAAACATTTTAGAATCCTTACTTTTCCACCACCCATATACCTACTGGGGGGTCTATATACCTCCCTACCTGATGGGAGCCTATATAGGAAACTATGATAATGCTCCATCCTCCACCGCAACTTGCTTTCCTATCATAGAAAAGCTGGGTGCCTGCTGTGGGGGATGGTAGTCATCCATCGTTCCTATAAAGGCCCCTTAGTATGTATTTAGGTAGGGATGGGTTCCCCCAGTATGTAGGTAGACATAGGTGCCCCCCAGTATGTAGATAGGCATAGGTCCACCTGATTATGAAGGTAGCCATAGGTGCCCCCCAGTATATAGGTAGGCATAGGTCCCCTCAGTATGTAGGTAGGAATAGGAGCCCCAGTAGATTGGTTGGTGTATACTGGCCCTGATTAAAAATGAAAATAATAATCGCATCTCCCCATTCTCCTGTCCCACACAGATGGCGTCCCACACGCTACACCCGGCACAAGTGACATGATGTCATTATATCACATCGCCTGTGATGTATACTCCTATAGGTTGCAAGCCTGCTTGTCACCAACAGGAGTACACCGTAGGGCAGGACACAAGGACACAAGCTTTGGATAAAACTGCCCAGTGAAGCCCCTGTACTTGTCCCAACCAAATCTCCTCCATAGAGGCAGGAGTAAAAGTAGAAAATGGATTGGGCTGTCAAGCCACACTCTTTTGTAGTTGAAGTTCTGTGGATAATTTCACATACAAAAAGCCCAAAGAAGAGAGCAGATATCCTTCACTCCTTGTGGGGCTTCATGTAAACAGCCGTCCATTAGAGAACCCTAGGAAAAGCAAAAGAAAGTCATGGTAGTGACATAGTGGCAAGACCTGCACTGTGTACTGAAGCACGGTAAAGATGTCATTGTGCAGTGCAGCAGTCTTTTCCTCAATGACAAACTGTCAAAATCAGGATTTCAGAGTTGCATTTTTTGAGTGTACTTTAAAACAGTCTATTGTCTATGATGTCTATTTCTATGAGAAAATTGCTGCTAAAGTGCACCAGTTTGCATTAACTGAAATACATGTGGAAAAGGATTTTATAATCTCTATTAGAAAATACCTAATGTGGGGTTCTAGGTTGCCCAGACTATGTTCACACATGGCAGCTTTTTATTTTAAACCAAAGTCAGAAGTAGATTCTAAAGAGAGATAAAAAGTTTAAGGAAGAAATGCACTCTGTGAACAAGGCCTTAAAATTTTAATGAGAAGGAATTTTTCAATGAAAATGTACTCAACTGCAATGAATTTGTACTATTTTGTACTGTAGCCTATTATTATGGAAAGCGGAAAAAGATTACAAAGCCTGCTGTCGGTGAACACACAGCAGACAGTACTCAGACCAAACCAACAAGACGCAGAAAGAAGAGAAAATCAATTTTTGTACAGAAAAAGAGACGTACATCAGTGGTTGATGTCAGCCCAGTTGGGTCTGCTGAGGTATGGAAAATAAGGAATGCTTAATCAAGAAATACCTGGTTTTATAACAATTATAGCATTAGTATACAAAATGTTTTTGTTTTTTCTTTTATAAATTTGTATTTTGGCTTTACCTTTGTATAGATTTTTATTATTGTAATGTATAAATGCAAACAAAGTATTTGAAATATTGATTAATTCCTTAAGAAATCTAATCTCCTTTTCCATAATCAATATTTTCAGATTTTATATTTGTACAGATCGATTGTGATTGGAATCTGAAAACAGATTACTTGAATTTTTGATGCAAATTTGCATTAATTATCATTGCATTTAACTTTGTTCTCCACATACATTTCTTTGCCGCAGGCAGTGTAGGGCTGCTGGTGGGTAGACTTAGGGTCATTTCATTTTAGTTCCTAGAATTTAGATTCTCATTCACAGACAGAAAAAACTAGGCCCTATTCTAAAATTAAACTTTTAGTTATACTCCTTTAAAAGAACATATTATCCCATAAAATAGATTCTCACCTATACCATAGATATATAAAGTATTCCCTATCTATATATGTACAATAACAAAGAAGGCTCTAATCCTTGTTCCTTCTCTCTGAGCTAATAACAATAGATAACCTTTTTACATAAATAAGTACAATAGCTCCCTATCACAACCCTACATCAATGCCTATCAAGAAGACAGAGTAATCGTCCCAACAGGGACGGCCCCATCTATTGATGGCTCGCCCTGTTATCTCACTACCTCTAAATACAGATACCAATATACACTTTAAGCATCAATGCAATTGTAGAAAAAAAGGGGGGAATATGTAATACCAATACTTAATATCAATACTTAGCTACTCATTCTTTGAGCATTCATCTGCCATTAGATCCCGACGCGTTTCTCCCCTAGAGAAACATCTGTACAGGGGTTCCTCAGGGGACTCATATATAATGGCTTCATCTGGGTCGGACCTGAAGCCCATACATCCAGAACTCATTAGAATAGATGGCCATCTGTCTGTGAATGAGCATTTGAATTGGCCGATTTTTCCTAGCTCCTGGGAGACTAGTAGAATTTAGATTCATCAATATGTCATTGACAATACAGTTTAAATATTAACATTGTTAAGATGTGACAAAAGTCACAAAATTATGCTGTTTGGTTTTCTCATAATGTAGAGATAAATGCTAAGATTCTTTGAATTAATTAATATTAATTAATTTACTTAGATTATGCTGTAAATACTTAAATATACAGATCACATTTGTTCTAGACCTTTAAACATAAGAAGTTATTCCCCAAGTAAGCCAAAATCAACTGCATGATCTTCAACATTTCTTTCACCTCCTGGATGTAGAGGATAAATGTTGTTTGAACATACATCCTTCTAGAAAGCCTGTATGTGCTGCAGTGTCCAGTTACTCTACTCTTTTTAAAAACATTTTGCAGCTTCTTTATACAATTTCTCTTGAATAATAAGCACCCTTGACTAATTAACCCTCCTCTATACTATGCAACAGTTTCAGGCAAGTGTGGAAATACTGCACAGTAAGAATGCTTTCAAAAGTAGAAACTTAAGAGTTTATCTTTATTAATTAACAAAGTGCAAAGTGAATAAATAAAAGAGAAGTTAAAATCAAATCAATATTTGGTGTGAGTGTCCATTGTCTGTTGTCCTAGATCAGGGGTGTCAAACTGCCGGCCCTCCAGCTGTTGGGAAACTACAACTCCCATCATGCCCACTGTTATAGGTTATACAAATGCATGATGGGAGTTGTAATTTCCCAACAGCTGGAGGGCCGGCAGTTTGACACCTGTGTCCTAGATACACTCTGAAGGAACTCAATCGGGAGGCTGTTCCAAATGTCTTTGACAACAAACCACAGCTCTTTTGTGGATGTAGGCTTGTTTAAATACTTTTGTCTATTGTTTCTCTAACAGACTCTCATGATTTTAAGATCATAGCTTTGTGGGCGCCATATCTCTATTTCTTGATTTGAAAGCAAATGGTGATCACACCAAGTACTGATTTGATTATGATTTCTCATTGGTTCATTCACTTTACATTTTGTAAATTGATATTAATAAACTGTTAACACTGTTTTTGTCAGCATTCTTGCTTTGCAGCATTTTTCCACACCTACCTAAAACATTTGCATAGTACCATATTGGAATTTCGGTCTAACATAAATACTACCAGCCTCTCTTTTATGCAGAAATTGCCATTGTCATCTAGACATCGTAGATGATTTCCTCGTCCTCAGTTTTCTCCAGAATTGGCTTAGAGCTTATACAAAAAACTACCGCATCCTGCCTCACCAGTCAAACCAAAGTACTACCAAGCCTAAGAATCTGAATTAAGCCATTAATTTTTAACAAAAATGTGAATTTCATCCTTTTCCAAACACATACATTTTCAGTGTGAGACTGCAAGAAAACTCAGTTAGTATACTAACTGAATGGTACAAGATACCAAAATTTCGAGAGAACTCAGCTCACCACTACAGATGTATGCTGGCAGGGCCAATTTTCCAGAGGAGTCACTGTCTCACATTTGGTTTTCATGCCCAGGATTGAAAGGATTTGGGCTCCAGGTGAGACAGAAACCTAAAGAAATATGTTACTTTCCCAGAGTTGGTAACATCCAACGTGGTTAATCTCTGCATCTAAAATTTTATCCTGTTCATGTGATCTCCCAATATCCTCTTACTATTCATCATTGGCATGAAAAGATTCAGCAACTCTATGGATATAGAAATGCTGCAAAAATAAATTCTAGGCCTAAATTCCTAAATCCCATGTTACTATGTAACATAGTTTGTAAGGCTGAAAAAAAGACAAGTCGTCCATCCAGTTCAGCCTATTGTACTGTAGTGTTGATCCAAAGGAAGGCAAAAACCCCTATGAAGTAGAAGCCAATTGACCAGTGATTTGTTTGTACTGTATAATGGGAGAATAATTTTCTCATCATATGCAACTCTGCCCCTTTTAATATACCCCAATCAACTAGCCTTGGCAACAGATGCCTGGCACAGAGTACTACAATAAGGATTGTCATTTTACATTTTTCAGTACCTTTTTATATATTTTTCCCATTAGGATCCTCTCCATAAATTCCTTTCCTGCAGTTTTCCTTTCTATTGCTCTTGTTTATCTTTGTGGGTTCTCCATTGGTATGAAATACTATCTCCCATTGCCCCAATGTCTTATTTCTACATACTTTAGTATCTACTTCATTTCCTTTTCTTTTTGCTTTAATCTTGACGGGGTTAGTTTTGTTTTTTACCACCTGATACGGCGTTTCTTAAACTTTCAATAAAACAAGAATTGAGAAAAAAATATTACTCTAAGAACTCGTAGCTAAAGGGCATTTAGGCTTTACTATGAGAATACAACTTATCAAAATAAATAAATTTATGTTAAATTTATTGGTAATTTTTCACTTTATAACTGTGTTTTTTCTTTCATTTAACAACATAACGTACAATATTAATAGGAAAGTGCGGAAGATGATGGCCTTGAAGATGATACAGGCAGTGAGGAAACAAGTTCTGAAGTACGTGATGATCATACTGACACTTCCTCTGTTGAAGTTCCTTCTATACGACCAAGGAGAGCAGTAACACTGAGAAATAGCATTGGGTCTGACAGAGCACCTCTAGTGGAAAGGGCAAGAAGAGTCCGGAAAACACGCTCTCTTTCTTATGCTGAAGAGGACAATACCATAACTGAAAAAGATGTATGTTTTTTTTTTTTATTATAATACTGATTTCATGAGGACATGCCTATAGTGATGTTAGGCAATGGCATACAACTTGAATAATTCATACAGTATGAACAAAAACATGGAGCTGTCATTGTGTTCTGCAACATTTACGTGTCAAAAGCATTATCTTTTGCATGTTGTTGTATTGCCAATGTGTCGTGCTGATTTTAAAGACAGTAAAACCCAATCATTTTTATTTTATTAACACTTATTGGTTCTAACATTCATAACTTTATATCTGATTATTTTGTTTCCAAAGGACAAAAAGCAAGAAGAAGAAGAATGTCTAGTCCTAGAGAGTAACCCTTTGGAATGGACAGTAACAGATGTAGTGAAATTTATTAAGTCTACTGATTGTGCTTCCTTAGCAAAAATCTTTCAAGAACAGGTATACACAGTGCTTTTTATATGTTCTATATGTAAGTATATACTGAATTCTAAGCCATTTTACTTGAAATAACTATTTAGGTTGCCATGCTTTTCTATGGCACATGACTACCTGCCAACTTTGCAGGCTGGTCTATTCTACAGATTGTACATTTCACTGAAAAGATAAATATGGATCCTTAAAGGCCAGCATTAAAGGGAATCTGTCAGGTGATTTTTGCTACTCTATCTGAGCAGGATCTGAGATAGGTAGAGAAGCTGAGCTCTGTGATATAAAGGTGTATATGATTTGAAGAAGGACTTTTAAGAAAACAGCTGAGAAAAAAAAATAAGGGCGACATGTCGAATCTGGGCTGCACAATTAATTTTACGTATTTTGTGCCACAAAACTGTCATAGCCCTATGCTATATACAGTCATATGAAAAAGTTTGGGCACCCCTATTAATCTTAATCATTTTTAGTTCTAAATATTTGGGTGTTAGCAACAGCCATTTCAATTTGATATATCTAATAACTGATGGACACAGTAATATTTCCGGATTGAAATGAGGTTTATTGTACTAACACAAAATGTGCAATATGCATTAAACCAAAATTTGACCGGTGCAAAAGTATGGGCACCCCAACAGAAAAGTGACATTAATATTTAGTAGATCCTCCTTTTGCAAAAATAACAGCCTCTAGTCGCTTCCGTAGCTTTTAATCAGTTCCTGGATCCTGGATGAAGGTATTTTTGACCATTCCTTTTTACAAAACAATTAAAAGGTTCATTTTAAATTTGAGGGCCCGCCGAGCATGGAACCCCGCTTCAAAGTTCCCACAGATTTTCAATGTTTATTCAGGCGGGGGACGTGAGGGCCATTCCAGAACATTTGTAATTGTTCCTCGCATAAATCCCTTTGAGTAATTTGGACCCTGGTTTTGGATCATTGCTTGCTCGAAAAAATCCACCCCCGGCGTAACTTAAAAATTTATCACTGTTTTTTAAACATTTTTTTTCCCCTGAAAAAATCTGCTAATACGATTTTGAACCCATGCGACCCTAAAATTTTAAAACAAGTTTCCCGGTGTTTGGCATTAGCCAAAACACCCCCAAAAGAAAAGATGGAACCTCCCCCAAAAATTTTACAGGGGGTACAAGTTTTTTTTTGGAAAGGGCTGTGTTTTTGGGGACGCCATGCATAACGCCTTTTTGTAATGACCAAAACAATTTAAATTTTGTTTCATCTTTCCCACAGGACTTTCTTCCAAAATAAGCGGGTTTTTCCCAAAAATTGTTTTTGCATACCTCAGGGGGACTTTTGTTTTGTGGCGTTTTTTCAAAAAGGGTTTTTCCTTTTTTCGCACCCAAAGGGGCTTTCGCTGGGGGCTTTTTTATTGGGGGCTCGGGCCCCGAATAAAACCCCCGTGCCCCGGCCTCCCGGGCCCCCAAGGCCCCGGGCGCGGGGCCCCTTGGAGCCCCCCAAACTGGCTTTTTCAGCTGCATTTTGCGTTCGCTGGTCCTTTAAACACCCGCGAGCTCCCGGGGCCCCTCACAGCGCTAACCCCCCCGGGGGCCCCCGGCCCCCTCACCCGGGCCAGCGTCCGATGACAACGGGGCCCATCGCGACACACCCTCTCCACGGGCGCACAGCGCGTCAAAGGCCTTCCCCGGGGGAGCGGGCCCGGATGAGCGCGGGCTAAAGAGGAGGGAGCGCGTGGGCCGGGGGGTTTAAGGGAGCATTAATGGGGTTTTTTTTAAATAGCTTTTAAACCTGCCTCAGTGCCCCAATAACTCCCTTTTCCCCAAAAATTTGCCTCCCTGTGGCCCCCAAAATCCCTGCCTGGGGCCCCAAAAAATGCCTGCCGTGGCCCCCATACTGAAATGGGCCCAATTTCCCTTTCGTGGCCCCCCTATATACTGCCGGGTCCCCCCAATATGCCGGGAACCGTGGCCCCCAAAAATGCGCCGTCCCCTTTTTATACCTGCCTGGGGCCCCCAAAATACTGCCTTTTGACCCCCTTTATACTGCCTTTTTTCCCCCCCCTTTTACTGCCTGGGGTGCCCCCAAAATCCCTGCCTGTGGCCCCCATATCCCTGCCTGTGGCCCCCATTGTTTCCCTTTGTGCCCCATAAAACCCTCCCCGGTTCCCCCTATATACCGCCGGGCCCCCCAAAAACCCTTTCCCTGTGGCCCCCAAAAACTCCCCTCTTTGCCCCCATATACTCCCCTCTTTCCCTTATATACCTGCTTGGGGCCCCCCCATATCCTGCCTCATGCCCCCATATACTGCCTCAAGGACCCAATAAAAACCCTCCCCGGGGGCCCCCCATATACGGCCTGTGCCCCCTATAACCCCTTTTGGGCCCCATACCCCTGGGGCCCCCCCCTATAAAAAAACTGCCTCAGGCCCCCATATCCCGGCCTGTCCCCCCATTTTCTGCCTCAATAAACCCTATATCCCTTTGCCTGTGGCCCCAAAATATTTTGCCTGTGCCCCCCTATCCCTTCCTGGCCCCCCTATACCGGCCGGGGGCCCCCCTATAAAACCCCTTTAAATTGCCCCTAAATACCTGCCTCATGCTCTTATATCCCCGCCTAAATCCCCCCTTATACTGCCCAGTCCCCCAAAAATACCTGTTTTTGTTGGCCCCCAAAAAATCCCTTTCGGGTGCCCCCAAAATACTCCCCTCAATACCCTAATCCCCTCCGGTGCCCCATATACTGCCTGTGCCCCCAAAATCCATGCCTTTGGCCCCATAAACCTGCCTGGGGCCCCTATAAAACCTTGCCTCAGTCCCCCCCATATACTCCCTTTGGGCCCCATATACTGCCTCAATGACCCTAAACCTGCCCTGTGGCCCCATATACGGGCCTGTGCCCCCCTAAAACCTCCTGTGCCCCCCTAAAACCGCCGGGGGCCCCCCTATATACTGCCTCAGGGGCCCCTATATACCTCCCTCATTGCCTTATATCCTCCCTCAGTCTCCATAATACTCCCCTCAGGCCCCTATATTCGGGCCTCAGTGCCCTAAAATACTCCTCAGTGCCCCTATATTCTCCCCTGGGTGCCCCCATATACTCCCCTGTGGCCCCCATATCCCTGCCGGGGGCCCCCCATATACTGTTTTCAGTCCCCCAAATTTTACCTAACTGAGGGGACTGCTAACCAAAAATTTAAGGATTTGCTGGAAATGTGAGGATTCAAAGATATTTTGGCCCAAAATCCCGGGGAACGAGTTTTGGGGCCGGGACAACCCAGCATAAGGTTGTGAACCAAATGAGAAAAAAAGGGAAAAAAAGAACAAACCCCGGGAACAGAAAAACGTCCCCGGGTTTGATTTTTACTAAAATGAAACTGCATGTAATCATTTTAAAAAATTCTTCCCGGGCCTATATACAACTAGTATCTACCACTAAAGGGCCCCCCTTTGGTATGGCGGGGGGTTATATGTAATCAACCTGGTAAACCGGGGTTTTTTTCACATGGGGGGGTTCGCGTTCGGTCAGGGTCGGCCGGGGTTTAAATTTGAGCCTTAAGTAGTAATATTTTTGGGGTTTTGGTTTTGTAGGAGTGATTTTTAGTCACAACCCACTTGTCGGTGGGATTTGCTCCATGTATCGTTGGATTTTTTGGGACTTTTTAAAGGGGAAATTGCCCATAAAAAAGGTGAAAATTTTCCCTAAAAAAAAAAAAATTTTGTCATTGGGATTTTTACTGTACAGTGACTGCTGAGGAGATGGAGGGATGGGGGTTTTGGGAATGTGCAAAAAATTTAAATTTACAGGAACAAAAATTTTTTTCCCCTCTGTAAAAAAACTTTCCGCATTTCACAATGGGGGCGGGAAAAACAAAAAGGGGCCCGACCCCCGGGATTTTTTAGGACCCAAAGCAACCCCCCGTTCGCATCCCTTACCATACATCCCCTCCTTGTGCAAAGTGGGGCCTGTATTGTTGACCGATGCACATTGAAAACCATCTGAAAGCAAAAATATCTGCGGGCTTTTTTGAGGGGGTTTCTGGGGTTTGGGCCCCTTTAAACTTTTTCCCAAACCTTTTTTTCCCCTTCTCTCCCCTTTCTAAATATTTTTTTTTGGCCTGCCACTTCGGGGCTTAACAAAAACCTGCCCCCTGGGTCCCCTTTTTCCCTTACTAGGGTTCCCCTTTCCCCCCAGGGGAAAACCCTTTTTGTATCCTTCCCCTTGCAACTATGTTGAACAATTTTTGTTTTCAAAATTTTTTTGAATTTGTTTTGAGGAGCCCATGATGCCACTCTTCACAGGAAAATTCAAATAGGAGAACAAACTTGCAATTGGCCCCCTTTAAATCCCTTTTCTCATCTTTGGGATACACCTGGCTATGAAGTTCAAAGCCTTTAGGTTAAAAAAACCAATGTTGTGCTTCAGAAAGTCAGTAAAAAGGGAGTTTTGGAAAAATCAAAAACAAAAAAATGAAAAGGGGAAACCCAAATTTTTGGGAACAGTCCCAAAAATTTTTTTTAATGCATATTGCAAAAATTTTTTGTTAAATAACAATAAACCCCCAAATTCAATCCCGGAAATATTTCTTTTGGGCCATCAGTTTTTAAATAATTTAAATTGAATGGCTGTTGCAAAAACCCAAATATTTTTTAAAATAAAAATATTAAATTAATAGGGGGGTGCCCAAACTTTTTTTATATAATGTATGGTGAACGTCATACACTAAAACTTGGCGCAGTTTTTTCACCCATGGGGAAAAGGCTCAATTGAATGCACAAAAGACATGCACCAAAAATATGCTAGCTAAATGCCAAAGATATGCTATTGGGAGCAAGATAAAGAAACCCAAAAATGCAATCATTCCCAAAACAACCAAACCCAGATTTTTAAACCCCCATATGACAGGTTTTTACATTCAGGACACAATACACACATTTAAAAAGCTTTAAAAAATGGGGGGGGCAACAACCTTTTTCAAAATGTCATCCTAAAAGGTTTAAAGTACTGCTTACTTTGCCCCATACAGTGATTGACTTTTTCTCTGTACACACTGAAAAAAGAAAAAGGGGTCAATTACTTAAAGTGGGAGGGAGAAGCAGGATTTGCAACCATCACTTAAACCCCCTTTCCCGAAAAGCCATCATAATTTTTTGGGTTTCTTTTTTTTTCCCCCCTCACCTTCCCCCGAAACCATAACTTTTTTTTATTTTCCAAACTACATCTACATTTCATTTTTTTTCCCTTGCGCTAGTGAACGTAACCCTAGAATAAACTGGGAAAAACCCAAACCCCTCTAAGTGGGGGGAAATGGGGAAAAAAACAAACTTGGGCCATGTTTGTGGATTTTGTTTTATGGCATTTATTATTTATTAAAAAGTGAAAATTTTTTCTGTATTTTACAGGTTTGAAAAATTTTTGGGAAAATCAAATAGAGGGTTTTTTTGCTATGTTTTTTGTATTTTTTCCCACCTATATATGAGGGGGAGTTTTTTTTTCAAGATGAATTAAAAGTTTTTTTCCCGGGTACCATTTTGGGGAAAAAATGTGATTTTTTTTTTTTCACTTTTTATTTTCCCAAATTTTTAGGGGGAAAGGGAAAAAAACCAAAAAAAGGGAATTTTGGTGTTTTGAAAAAATTTATTTTTTTTCTATGGAAATTTAACGCATTGGGGGAAAAAGAAATTTTTAAAATTTTTTGCAATCAGACTTTCATGGACAAGGCGATACCAATTATGTGTGTCTTTTTTTTTTTTTTTACACTTTAGTCCCCCTAGGTTACTTGACCACTTGGGCAAATAACTTGTTTTTTTTATTCCCCCGGGCCCGTGGCAGGAAGTAATAGAAAGCCTAACATGGCAACTATGGACAACTGTCATGAAAAACCAAACCTGGTGTCTTTCTGTAATTAAAAAACCTGGCACCCACTGCCTATGTAGCAGACTTATTGGGGGTAAAACCCGGGACAAGGACCTTAAACCCACGATATGAAATACCAGTGGTTAAAAAACCTTTTTTTGATTAAAGGGTTTTTTTAAAAGAAACTCCCTCTTTTCAAAATCCTGGCCCCTCGATAGGGTAGCAAAAAAACCTTTCCCGGGAAAAAATTCCCCTTTTTAAAATGTCTTCATTTTCTTAAACACCCCCCCAGGAAAAATTTCCCTTTTCCCCCACAGCTGATTGTAGGGGTGTCAGCAAAAATACAAAATTACGTTTTTTGTTGGGGCGTATATAAACTTTAAAAAAACTGGCTTGCATTTTGCCCCTGGGGAATGAAGAAAACCCGGCTACCATAAACAGCATCTATCCCTAAGGTGCAGGGAATCTGGACTTGTTGCTGCTCTATATGTTATTGTTCAACAGCTCCTCAGGGCATTTGGCTTCATTTCCAGGGTGTCAAATCACCCTTGTTATTGTTGCTATATTTGTAATTGCACATCTACATATATGAACTAAAATATGACTTTTTGTGTATTTTCAGGATATCGATGGACAAGCATTCTTACTTCTGACTCTTCCCACAGTTCAAGACTGTATGGAATTAAAACTGGGCCCTGCCATCAAGCTCTGCCACCAAATAGAGAGAGTCAAAGTGGCATTCTACGCACAATATGCCAACTGAACCCTCTGATATGTTTTTCTGTATGTAACATAGATTTATTGTTACGGTAAAAAAAATGGGTTTTCAAGCAAAAAAAAAAAAGATTTTTCCACATTTGTAAGAATATGTAGATATTGCGGCCATTTTTAATGTAGCTATGCCTAATCATAGCTATGAAAACCGCAGGAATCTTTAATAAGTAAAAGAAGGATTTTTGTCTGTTATAAAGGCATACTTTGGCATGTCTGATCTTTTAGCAAAACTTGTAATCTTCTTTCATATTGAAAGTGTGTGTTTGTTTTTACTGTGATCTGTGGCTTAAATGAAAGCTTTGATATAGTAGTTCTCTTTCTATTGTTGCTTTTTGTCATTTTAATGCCAATCTAGAGAAAATAAAGCCTTTCACTTCAGGAGAGGTCTATCTTTCATTGCAGAGTAATATATTGCAGACTTCACCTGCAGTTAAACTGCCACTGATCTGTAAAGTCAGTCTAGCTAAGTGGATATAGGTATCTGATTAAATGATGCACTAACATGACAATAATAAGGTCAAGGTGTAAACAGTTTTAATTGCTAGTACAGTTTTTGCAATATTATCATATGACAAGTAGAGACACTTAAAATTATGCTGGTAAAGACTCTGTAGGTATCACTTTTATGTTTGCAATCTTTTTTTTTTACTCCTGGCACAGCCATAAAGTAAGTCATCTTAGTTTCCTCTAGTGGCACATAAAATTATTGCATATACATGTTTATCACTATACAATAAAGCTCATTATCTTTTTCATGTATAATTATAACTGCCTCAATTATGATATGACACTTGAGACTTACAAAGAAGAAAGAATGTATAACATTCATTTGTATAAAATAGGCATCAAGATGCAATTAGTAATCAGTGGGCCCCACAGAAAAAAATTGCATTGGGCTTATTGTATACACACAGGTAATGACACACATACATACAGTATGCACACACTTACAGTACTCAAATGTACTATACAGGCACAACACACATACAGATGTACTTTGAAACGTACATATACACACATACATAATCAAAGATGCCCATACATATGTACATAAATGTATAAATACATCCGAGGAGGTTTGTATGTTTTTTCATGAATGCTAAATTTTTCGTTTGCGGACACAATAAAATAAAACATCTAGGGCCACATGCATGAAAACTGTCTCGGTCTAAGACTTTCTTTGTTGCCCATAGCAACCAATCAGAGCTCCCTTTTCATTTTTTCAGAGCACTATATGAAATGAGAGGGGTGCTCTAAATAGTTGCTATGGGCAACAAAAAAAGTCTTACACCTAGATGGTGTCTCATACATGTCCAGCCTAGTCCTTAGTGATTTTAAAGTTAGGTAAATACAACTTTAGATGAACAACAACACATGTCATTATTAATGTAAAATCATCACTCCTCCATTATTGTGCTTGCCATTAGGGATGCAGTGTTTAGGATGTGGTCCCACGGCACAGGACAAATACCCGCTGGTTTGCCGGCCGGTATTTGTCCTATTTTGGCGGGGGGGGGGGGAAAAGTCTTTTTTTCCGGATGAGCGGAGAAAAGCCCTCCCCCCTTCACATTGGGTGCACAGATTCCTCCCGGGAAAAACCCGGACGGAAGATTTTTGCTTGTACAAAGTTGCGCCGGGGTGGGGCGGAAAAACCGCCCGGTGGAAAACCCGTGCATGGGGGCGCTGCACGGGGGTTTTTCCCTAAGCACCTTGTGCTCATTTTCGGCCGGTTTTTCAGGCAGTCTGAAAAACCACAAACCGGCTGAAAAACCGGCCGAAAACCCGTGCCGTGGGGACATGCCGTTATTCTGATATGCTGTGTTTGGATTTCGCCAAACCTGACACTGTGCAGTATTGCCAAACATTTGCACTTTGGTAACATCTGTCGAAAGAGCATTCAAGAAGTCTTGTGGTTCTGTCAAATGCAACTCTGTAAAATTAAGCCATGTTGCCTTGTTATTTTAGAAAGAAGAGGTTTTGTCCTGGCAACCCTACCAAACAAGCCAAATTTGTTTAGCCTTTTTTCTGATTGTACTGTCAGGAGCAATTGCTAACTGAGGCCTGTGGAGTCTGAGATGTAGCTCTTGGGTTTTTTTGCAGTCTCCCTGAGAATTGCATGGTCTGACCTTGGGGAACAATTTTTGAGATATCCACTACTGGGAAGATTGCCAGTTGTCATTAATATTTTCCACTTTGGAATAATCTTTCTTACTGTAGAATTATGGACTTAATATTGTTTGGAAAATGACCTCATAACCCTTCCCAGATTGATGGGTGACAACAATTGCTTTTTAAGATCATTGCTGATGTCTTTCTTTCTTTGCATTGTGTTAGCACATGCCTTAAGTGCTCTAGACCATCAAACTGACAAAATATTTGCATTGACTCAGGTGGTCACAGTTATTGATGATCAGTTAATAAAGGACATTGGCACTTTGATGCTACTTAAAGGGGTTTTCCCATCACTACAAGTGCTCCTGGAAGGACCAATTACTGTAAAGTGAGCAATTTTAAAAATACATGTTTTTAAAAATATGTGTGCTTTTCCTAATACAGGTTTTCTTTGCACCTTCAACTTGCTCTCTTGTCTTCTTGGTTACCGACCACCACTGTGTGCCTTCATAAGTAGCTAGTAATGCATTGTTACATTGACGCTGCCTGTGGCCAAGATAGTGGAGACACGCATTTACAATCATGTGTACTCACCCTCCCTCTCCCCAGCCCGGCCAGGTCACAGGAACTTATTCTCAGGTGGTTTGTAGCCAATGAAGCCTCTATTAGGTAAAGTATACATTTTTTTTAATTACTTGCATTTTGAAAATTGTTTACTTGACAGTATTTGGCCCTTCCAGCATGAAATGCTGGAATGTGAATGGGAATACTTCTTTAACCTTTTAATTTCTATGGAAGCAGTAGGAATATACTTAATTTTTACACTCTACTTCTGCATTTTGGAAAAATTGTTAAAGATAGTGTCATTTGTCATTTGTTCATCTGAGGTTGTTTTTATCTATTTTTAAGACCAGTTTTTTTCTTCTTATGTTCTGATATGTTAAACCATAGAACTTAGAAGGGGCACTTTTCTTCTCATAACTATAGATGCAAATGCTTATATATACATAAAGAGTGAAGAAATCAGGCGATACCTTTTAGAGGCTAACTGAGTATATTTGATGGAGAGCTTTCAAGAGTACTAGCTCTCCATTTCAGCTGGGCTAGTACTCTCGAAAGCTCACCATCAAATATACTCAGTTAGCTTCTAAAAGGTATCGCCTGATTTCTTCACTCTTCTACTACTTTCTATGGCTAACACGGTACAACATTATACTACTATATATACATAAACACATACTCCCTCCTCTTTCCAGTCAGAATGTTATTGATATTGGTGTGCTTACCATAGCTGAGATGATGTTCACCTGTTTTATTGTTACACATAATAGCATGAGATATTTTCTAGTTTCAATATAATTGGGGAACAATGCAATTTTATGGCTGGCATAAAACAAAAATTTGTTAATCTCTATTCTTAAGTGTTTCTTCTATGAAAGCCTGAAGAGGAGTCTTAGATAAATTACTACTGAAGGCATCACAGATGCATTGCTTATTGGACATAAGCTTGATTTTAGTTGTTGATGGCAATACAATTTCAAGTTAGTTTTTTACTTGGTCTTACATAAACTGTACATTTAAAATGATCACAACTAGATGCCTATTTACTTGGCAGTTTTCTTGGTCATATTTTACAACTATTTCTGTTTGGAAGATCCAACCAACTTCGGTATCAAAACTTAGGCATCAAATTTTAGTTATTAGTGGCCTAAATTGCAGCAAGCTAAAGTTCTTATAATACAGTGTGTCCAATGTTAACCTGAATTCATGGTGCCTAGGGGATTGGAAGGAACCTGTCCAGTTTGCTCTAGTATATCAATTATATAGAAGTTGGCATATATAGGTGTCTTTAGATTGTTTACTTGCTTATTTGCTTGTGTTGCTTATTTATATAATGGTAAAGGAGATAAGATTGCAACATAAAAATGTTATTGTTTTTTTACATTTATTGCTTAGTGTTTGTAATAAAACTGCAATAACTGGAATTCTACATAAATATAACCTGTTCTACATAATAATACTTTTGTTCTAATGTACCGTGAAAAATAACATATTTCAGATGTAGTATTTGTCGTTATTAGACTTCATAACTTACTGCATTTTCTGTTTTGTCTGCAGTATCTTTAACCTATGTTAAAAACATTACAAAGCTGCAGTATAATTTTTACATCTCAGGAGTCGATTACATTTTTTGCAAACAGACCTTTAAAGTTAAAAAGGTTCTCCTGTAAAATACATTGATGGCTTATGCTCTTAGGACCCTGAAAGATGAGCAGAATAAAGGGGCTTTCTCTTTGTTCAACTGAATAGGGCTATACAGCCAAACATTTGAATGTGTTACTGTGGCTCGATAAATATTAAAGGGGGGGGCAACAGTGCTTGCTGCACTGCAGCAACCTATTTCTCATACTAGCCAATCTTTTCTCTCCCAATTCTGGGGATTTAGCCCTCGGGAATGCCCCCGATATGCTAAAAATGCCTATTTTGGGTAAGATTTGTACAAACCCGCCCATTTCACATACTGGTTTGTGGGAGTATCATTAAAGAAACAAGAGGAGTTGGCAAATATATATTTGCTTCTAATGATTCTTGAAAGTCCTTGATATTTTAGGATAGCCCCCCTAATTTGTTTTTTTTTCTGGAAATTTTTTTAAATTCAAAATATACATTATTGTCCGAGGACCATATACAAGCAGAAACTACCATTTTGATTCCTCTGGCTTTCAGTTAAGGAACCCTTTATGAATTCATGATTTGGGTGGACGTCTGTAAGAGGTACAGTGTGTTTATTTCATAAAAAGGTACAGTGGCTGCAAAGCTCAACATTCAGAAACCTAGGAAAACTTAAAAGGATAATTGTGGCTTCCTAAATTGAAGTTTACATTTATTCTGTAACTGATAGTTATAAAAAAAATTAGATCAATAGCACAATTTGTTACCTGCCACATTCAGTTTCTCTAATCTTTTTTTCAGTAAACAAAAATCAACTTTTTTTTAAATGCCACTTCCATATTTCTGCATTGACAAGAAGTGAAATAAAGTTAGCTTACTGTGTTCATGATGACTCCAACTCTATCTGTGCTTATGTATTACACTAAAACAAATATATAAAAATATATATAAATATATACAAAATATTTCATGAATGGTCTTTGATGTTTCCACTATAGTCCTCAGTTTATTTGTAAATGTATCCTATTAGAGAAAAAACTTTCACATAATTTATAATTAATGCATCATTAATAAATAATTCTAACTACAGCTCTGAAGGGGTTCTTGCAGTCCTGTTCAGCTTAGGTTAATTTATAGATATAAAATGCAGATTATTATTAATGAAAGTGCCCCATTTAAATATTCATGTCTCCTTAAAGGGGTTGTCCAGGTCAAAACTTTACTGCCAATAGCTGCTGCTAGAAAATAAATTCATACTGACCTCCCCAATTCTCTTTGTTAAAAAGCTGCTTTTCTCACTGGGCCTTCTGTTTTTTCCCAGTTCTCAGCAGTTCACTTGTGCGCTCTGCAGCTGCTAATTGGCTGCAATAGCCACATGTCTGTTCCTGACATCACTGATTGGAGCATTCACTTCTGAACACTAATGTCAGGAAAAGACACGTGACCACTGCAGCCAATTGGTAGCTGCCAAGTGTCCAAGGCGTCTGCCGGAAACTGGAAGAAAATAGAAGATTCGGCAAGAGAAGCAGCAATTGGCAGTAAAATCTTGTCCTGCACAAACCTTGAATAACGAATAATCATGAACAGAAACTACTCCTTTTCTGATACAGATGTGGCTGCTCGGAGCAGTTCACAAGATGAAAAATAATTACATTTAAATTAAGATTTAAAAATTATTTTTTTAACTATTTATCTTCTAAAGTATATCAATCTAAATATAAAAACTGGAGTGCTCTTAAATGCTGTTGTCTCACAAAAATGAATATGTTAATATGAACTACTGGGTTATATGGATGTCATAGTGTACGATTCTTCAATTATACTACACATAACCACATAACATGTCTATAGTATAATTGATGAATCATAGACAATTACATCAATGTTATCCAGTAGTTCATATTAACAGTATTAGTTTTTGTGAGACAAATCCAATTATTACCAATATTCATTTTGATATACATTAGAAGACAAACAAATATACAGTACATATTGTTTTTTTATTTTATTAAATACAACACTCACAGGCCACTTTATTGGGTCACCTGCCCAAAAATGCTCATTAAACTTAATTTTAATCAGCCAATCACATGGGCAACTCATGCATTTGGGCTGTAGACTGGTCAAGACAATTCCTGCAGTTAAAACGAGCTCATATGGGGAAGAAAGGTGTTTTGAGGAGCCTTTAAAGGGCAGGGTTTGTTGGTGCCAGAAGGTTGGTCTGGTATTTCAGAAACTGCTGACCCCGGGATTTTCACGCCCAAAACCCACTTCTAGGGTTTACAAGAATGGTCCGAAAAGAAAAAACTCCAGTGAGCGGCAGTCCTGTGGGCGAAATCCCCTTGTGATCCCCAGAGGTCAAAGGAGAAGGGCAGACTGGTTCGAGCTGATAAAAAGGGAAAACATGACTAAAATAGCCCCCCTTTTTCAACCAAGGTAGGCAAAGACTCTCTGAAGCCAGTACGGCAAACTTTGAGGCAGGGGGCTACAGCAGCGAAGCCCACAGGGTGCCCCCCTTTTAGCTAAAAACGGGAAATGGGGGCCCAATTTGCCCAAGCTCATCGAAATTGGACAGTGAAATTGGAAAACGTTGCCTGGTCTGATGATCTCGATTTCGCTCGACATTCGGGTTTTGGGTCAGAATTTTGGCGTCAACAACAGAAAAAATGGACCATCCGCCTTGATCAAAGGTTCAGGTGGTTGGGTGGTGGTGTCAGGTGTGGGAATATTTTTTGGGGATCTTTGGGGGCCCCCGGTACCAATTGAGCATCGTTGCAAACCCTTTTGAAACTATGCCCCGAAAAATTGAGGGGAGTTCTGAAGCAAAAAGGGGGCCAACCCTTACTAGTGGTGTACCTAATAAATGACGGTGAGTGTATACTCACATAAAATGTAACAAAAAAGCAGCTTTCCCCTTTAATGGCATCAAGATGTCCATGGTTCACATGGATTGAATGAATGACAACAAGTAATACTACTAGGTGCCACAAAGTGTCCCAGCAAATTTTGTTTTTTCCAGGGATGTGAGAAGCCTTACCTGTGGTGAGCAGTGTCTTTAATCTGGAAGGGGCTCTCATTGGCTATGTTTAACCTGCGTAAAATTTTGTAGTGAAATAAGCTCATATTTTATGGGTGAAATGTGTTTTTATGCATGTTTTTATTGTTTTTTTCATAATTTTTTCTTTTGACATGCCCTTTGGTGCATTTTTGTATGCATTTTTGCCACTTATTTTTTATGCATATTTTTATGTATTTTACAGAACAGAAAAGCTTATTATATATCACACTTTTTGATGCATAACACATCAAAATATGCACCAAATTTTTGCTAAAAAAAATAATGCTAATTTGGTATTTGGGTTTTTTGCAAAACCCCCGGTTTCCCCTTTTTAATTATTGCTTAAAAAATTACACAAACCCGGTTTTTTTTACACATTGCATAACACATCAAATGACACATAAAAAACCATACTATGTGCACTAATGGTGCTGATTCCAGTAAAAAACAATAGGACACTATTGATGCATTTTTTATGCATATTTAGGTGTACAAGTTAAATAAGCGTCAAAAATGTTGCGTGAACTCAGCCTTTGTGAAACACACTCTTTATGTTTGCTTGTGATTACCAAACTGGGCTAAACTCCTGGGACGGCATGTGGGAATGTGGCTGCGCCAGATATCTACTGTCTTTTTAGCCCCATATTAGACACAGCCCCATTTGCTAAATTTTTAAATGGCCCGCACACCATTATCAGGCGCATTATATAGCGCCCGCGGCATTTTGTATTGCGCCTGATTTCTGAAGACGTGCGGGAGGCGGGATGCACTAGAACCGTACAAAGCTATAGATTTATAGATTCAGTACGGCAATTCTAGGCGCATTACTGCTAGAACAGGTAAACCACTTTCAAAGTGGTATACCTGAGGCAGAAATGTCATACAAGCACTGGAATGCGTTTGATTTATGACCCTATAGAGCGAGTTCATAAATCTTGCACATTCTAGGCTATTATGCGCATGAAATTTGGTGTTTACATGCCAAATTTCATACATGCTGCCCCTGGTGTATAATTATTTTACCAGACTATTTGAAATAATTGAAAGGATTTAATATATAAATTGTTTTCTATTTTCTGACATCAAGGAAAACAGATTAAAGCACCTAAAAGATGAAATAACCAGGGCAACGCATATGTTGTATGAGAACAATAGACTCACCCATGTACTGCTAGCATGAACACATGTTTTACAGTATTATCTGTCCAGGATTCCATATTTTATTAAATCGTATTTTGATCTATTTTGCTGTTTGTTTCTCAGCCTACATTAAAATGTCAGTGTGCTCTGCCATATATTGGGTTTTATTAGTTTGGAAAGGTTAATATAGGAAAATAGCACTGTGGTTTTGCATTTAAGCTTTTGTTTGAATCCTATGTCAGGAAGATTTATTTATTCATGACCACCTTTATGGGCAAAGAGCACAGTTGTGTGACCCAGCAGATATGCAACCATATACTTACACGCCATATTGTTTTATTTTGTAAAGCAACATTCCAGCCTACTTTGCTCATATTACATATGACTGAAAGGCAAATTAAAATCTTATGTGCCGCAGTCCAGCTTAAAATATTGTAAAATATGGTTGAAAGGGCCTAGTCTTTAGGCCCCCATACACTTTAAGTAAAGGTTGGCTGAATACACTGATTTTGACAAGACTGGAAGACTATCACGTGTATGGAAGCAATAACAGCAGAAGTTGAACCACAACAGGTGTGTGCTTCTCAATTGGGGGAATTTTATGTAATTGGCTATCTGTTTAAAACTAAGTAAATCACCCCCTATGCCTTTAGCCCTTGATTATATAAATAGACATTAAACTTAAGAAGGCCTATGTACAATGATAAATCTCATTACATTTATGAAATCAGAATATTAATCTTAAACATGCACTCTCGATTCTGCATGCAGGAAGGTCTGACCTACAAATTTTCTCTAAGTTTTATGACTTTTTCTTTACTGTAATGACATTTAGAATTTTGGCTGCAGAAATTATTTTCACTTAGTAAAACTCATAGCTGCTAAACTGGTTCAAACTGTTTTCTGTTTCCACTTAATTTTTTTTATGAACTCAGTGAGAGGTGTCTCCATAGCTCTTCTGTAAAGAAATACAATGCATTTTGAATAGGCTTTGGGGTCACATAAATAAGGATTTGAGGGATAAGGATTGTATCAAATAGTAATCAGACTTGCGTTATTAGATGAATTTTTCACCTGGTGTTATGATTTCTTTAAAAGGTACAGGCATGTAAAATATTTGAAGACATAACTATTAGTACCTGATTGAAGTTTCTCTTTGCTAAGTTTGTAATGACTAAAAAAAGTGATAAGTTCAGTAAGTGCCATTTATAGGGACAGAATGAGTTGTTATATGATAATATTAATGAATGCAGCCACTTGTCAGGGCTAGCTGTCAATCTTAATACAATGTAAAATATATTGTAATGATTCTAATCTGTTTTTTTGGGCAAGGGCATGCAGTTGTGTTTTCTTCTGTATCATGTATATACATTTTTCCTTGTATATAAGTAAAATCTATTTACAGAGATTTATTTTAATTTGTATTAAAAACCAACCCTTTCTACTTGAAAGACTTGTAAACCACCATGTTAATAAAGTGCTATTAAAACATACCTTGGTTTGTTCTTGTATTAGTGGACCGTTTAAGAGATGATAGAAAACAACTTGCAGATAAATTTGAAAAAAATGGAATAGAAGCATCAAGATATTTTCTCATTTACAGACTTTATATAATGCAAATTTGTGTAAAACATGGCCTGGAGGCTGGTAAATGACACCCAGATTCTCTCTGTAATGTTTATTGAATCTCTAAACTATGCACTAACCTCCTCAGTCCCTTCACTAGACATAACACAGAAGAAGGGGTTGTCTGAGTGAGAGTTAGGGGTTTCTCTGCACCACTTTTACTTTTTGCTTGTGTCGATAGTGTTGTTTAATTGAGGTCTGTGACTAAAAACTCCTTATCCCCTTCCCTTCATTCGCATCTTTCCCCACCCTTGGTTGAACTTGATGGACATATGTCTTTTTTCAACTGTACTATGTTACTGATTAGGATAGTTATGTTAAGATTTTATGTTGTCCTGTTTTCCTTTAATTTCTCAACACTTACAGGTGAGTTCTAGAGTGTATATGTTTCTATGGACATCCAATAGTTTAAAACAGAACCTCTCAAATATTTTGAAAGTTACAAAATCTCATGTTAGTAATTGGTATCGCACAAAGAAATTATGCAGTTTAAATAGCAAAAATCAACACATTGGGGCAGATTTATCAATACTGTCCAACACTTAGGGCATGTTCATACGGCTTATTTGGACGAGGTTTTGGACGAGGTTTTCGGAGCGTTTCCTCGCCCAAAACCTTGTAAAAAACGCTTCCAAAACGCCCCCAGTTAATATAATTGATTCATATGTAAAACCTCATTGTAGTTCACACACAACAAGGTTTTTACATGCATCTTTGGAAAGAAGTGTCATGTCAATTATTGAAGCGTGTTTTCGGCGCAGTTTTTGGCGCAGTTTTGGGCGCGGTTTTGGGTGCGGTTTTTGTCCTGGCTATTAATTTGTATGGGTGAAAACCTTGTTGAAAGCCTGATCCAAAACCGCGCCCAAAACCTCGCCGAGAAACGCCTCTAAAATCTCTTCTGAAGAAGCGTGTTTCAGGCCAGGTTTTGATGTGGTTTTGGGCAAGATAACGCTCTGAAAACCTCGTCCAAAACCTTGTCCAAATAAGCCATGTGACCATGCCGTTATAGCCACATGTATGAAAACTGTCTTGGTCTAAAATTGACTTTGTTGCCCATAGCAACCAATCAGAGCGCCACTTTAATTTTTCAAGAGCACTATATGAAATAAAAGGGGTGCTCTGATTAGTTGATAGGGGCCATAAAGAGAGTTTTCATACATGTGGCCCTTAGTGTAAACTTAGACTAGACAGTTTTACAATGTGCAACATTTATAGTGTTGATAAATGTAGTGTATGTTTATGCTGTCTAGTCTAGGTCTATAACTTCTATTAGTTGGCTTACTTTATGCAACTAATTGTGCCACCATTTTGGTGCACAACATGGCCATTCCTCTTTCCAAGAAGGCACACTCATTTTCAGAGCCCATGTCCCTTTGACAGACAGATCGTAGAAATGTTTAGAAACTGTCTAGTCTAAAAACATAATAAATGCGATTTAAAGCATGTACATCAATATTTTAGCGCAAATTGCACCAGAATTCTGGCACAATTAACATAATAAATGTCCCTCATTATCTCTGTGGACTTTTTTCATGCATACTAAGGATGAACAACTGAAACATGAGCCATGCCAATGGGGCCTTACAAGTCCTTACTATATACAGTACTATTGAGAACTGTTGTTTCAATCACTTTTATATATATGATTTCATATTTGTCTTTATTCTGAGTCTCATACCTCACATGATGGGTGAAATTACTAAACCTTGTATCTCAATTTTTTGTTATACAAAAGTTTCATATTACTGCAAAAGTCACATCTGCACACAAAAAAACTGCATTTTGTTCCATTTCTGAGCATCTATCGTCATTTTTTTAAACTGAAGAGGAAAATAGGATCTTGCTTACAGAAGGGGCAGAGCTCTGGTGGCCCACAACATTTATTATAATTTACTCCAGAAATTGCTGTATGTTTATAGCGTAAATCTACATAATCCCATATGTGTGGCACATTGACAGCCACAGATGCAACAGATTTATTAAGAGATACATATCTTAATAGTTTTGTTGTATTGTACTGTACTCCAATGGACTTCTTCGTTAGGTGTGTGTTTCACGTGCCAGTCTAAATAAATTTCATCCTATGTCTCTAGTATCAGCAATTTTTTTTTAAAGTGTTATCCAGTGGAAAAAAATATTTTCTCCCAAAGTTAGGCACTTTTATAATGTACTTTAAGGAATTCCTGAATCTTGCTGCTAAACAGTTTGCTTACAATAAGCTAGTAGTTCTATGTGTTGGGATAAACAGGAAGCCTCCTATATTAGTGCCAAAGGTATATATACAAACGGTATGCTTCCTGTATAAATGAATACACTTTTTTTCAAAATCATTAACATAAGAAATATGGAATGTCCAGGTAAACAGATTCCACACTTTTACTTTTATATTGTTTATTATGCATTTATTTGACTGGTTCGGTTCCATAAAGATCCCTTACCGATTTAGGTATGTTCCATAGGTTTAGTTCCACGTCCGGGGGCATTGTTGCATCCACGTTGCTGTGCTGTTGTACACTGCAAAACTCACCCCAAACTGCGTAACGTCTCGGAGCTGTTATTTGAAGCATACACTTTTTGTCACTAAATCCCAAGGCTTTTAACATAAGGGAGGGAATAGGGAGTTGTAAGGGTATGTTCACATGGCGTGTTGGATCCGTTTTTGGATCTGTTTATAGATGCATGTTTGGATCTGTGTTTCGGACCCTAAATGGACCCTAACACGCATCTAAAGGTATGTTCACATGGCTTGAATTGGCACGTATTTCGGGGCGCATTTTGCCATGTATTGCGCTTTATACACTGCAAAATGCACGCCGCAATAATGGTAATTCATAGCTCTCATGGAGAGCTATGGATTACTTGTCGTCTCCCCAAGCGTAAAATACAATTGTACGTGTGGGGGGAGAATTGGCGATTACACGTCATTGACAATGCATATCTATGGATCCCGCCCCCGTACAATAAGCCGTGTGAACATACCCTAACAATGTGCGGACGAGTGATCGCTGATGCATGTTAGATGTGTCATTGTGATGCATTTTTTTGGATCCATTTGAAGAACTGACATGTCAATTCTTGATCCATTAGACGCAGCAGACACCCTATTTGGATACGTTCCTGCTGCAGCAAAAACACATCCAAACAGGCACCTGTGTGTTGGATGCTTTTTGGATGTGATTTATTTTTCGGATGCAAAACGGATCCAACAGGCTGTGTGAACATACCCTAATGAGACTGAGGTTGGGAAGGAGGAAGATAGACAAAGCACAGCAAAGACTCCTGGGGCTAGTAATTTTATAGGGCAAAGGCAAGAGGCTTTCCATTACGGCATTTTAAGAATTGAGAATACAAACTGCACTGGAAAAACACAAAATAGTACAGGAAGCGTTACAGTGAGATGACTCAAGACAAACCGGAACTTGTTTTATTTTGCTTCACTATATACTGTAACTTGCTCAGTTAAATACTATGAAGTACTGATTGTCTCAATCTGTATTTACCAGTTACAGACCAATTATAATTATAATTGGTCTGTAACTGGTAAATATAAAATGAGACAATCAGTACTTCGTATGATTTAACCATTCGATGTCACACAGTATTTTGGACAATACCAAAATATTCACTTCAAGATGAAAAATAGATGGACACCTAAACATCCTGTCAAGGAGCTTTTTAAACATTCCAGAAGCATAAGCATTAATGTGGATTGGTCATCTTACCATTTGCTAATACTTCCAGAAAGCTTTACGGTTATTATTAAAGTTGCAAATGCTGAAGTTAAATGGGGTTGTCCCACTCCAAGGATTGCTTTTTATGTTAAAGATCTTGCAAAAACAAGTCATTTTGCAATATATGTCCATTAACAGTGTCCTACCTATTCCTCAATACCCCTCTTGTATGGGCTGCAACAGCTTCTCAGGTCGCTATAGCTACAGACCTGTTCAATCTCTACTGATAGGTTGCCAGTGCTATAGCTACAGACCTGGTGTTCTCAGCAGCTCATCACTGCAGGCCAATAGTAGCCAGTAGAAGCCAGTAAATTAAAAAATGAAACTGAGAAAACAGGACTGAGGTTTGATCTATCGATGTAGTGAGACAACCCCTTTAAAGTCCCTAAAGGGATTGTCTCACTACAAATATTAGCTTTCAACATATAGGGACCAGTTATTGAAGAGATTTTCCAAATACATTGCTTTTTTTGTTTTTTGTTGAGGAGATAAAATATATTTTGTCTAACAACATGGAAGAAGAAGTATGGATCGCACATCCACACACTATACGTCGATCTAATGCTTCTCAGCAAAATTTTTAAATATGAACAGGAGGTTCTTAGTATACTTTTTGATCAAATGGTATAAGCCCACTTGCCACTTCATGACAACCTATTTTAAGTGGGTCCCTACACTAATAAAACTACACAGGTTTCTTTGGGTTACTGTTCTGTTCACCCATTCTCTTTCTGCTCTGTTATATCTGATAGCAGGGATGAAGTCACCAAAAGGTCAGGCTGCTGGCAGCTTGAGAACAGTGTTTTATCTTAAACAAGTAATTAGTTTCCTTTTTATGTTTACTTTTAGCTCTGTAGCTCTCTGCACTTATAGATAATATCTCATGTCAGTGCTTTTAGAAGAGCTATGAATGCCAAGTTGATGTGCTAATCACTACTATAGAAGCAGCACAGACTGACAAGGAACAGCATGCATGGATCTGAATCTGCTTTTGGCTCTAAAACAGCATGATGTGACAACCCCTTTAAACCTCTTTAGATGAATTTTAGCAGTTGCCTGCAAGAAGGTAAAAATCTACAATGTTACCCTTGTTTATAGTCTGTATATGGTATTGTTGCTCAGTCATGTCCCTTTTAATGTGCCTGAGGTGTAGACACTATAAATTGGACTTTTGGGGCCACATGTATTTAAACTGTTTAGGTCTAAAACTCACTTTGTTGCCCATCGCAACCAATCAGAGCACCCCTTTCATTTTATATAGTGCTCTGGAAAAATGAAAGGGGCACTCTGATTGGCTGCTATGGTCAACAAAGTGAGTTTTAGACCTAGACAGTTTTCATACATGTGGCCCTCACTGTCAAATGCCTCCACAAATTATATCAAAACACTAGAGATAGTAGATTGAGGAGAAATCTTAATGAGCTGATCATCGAAAGATCCCACATAAAAGTGACTGACCAAAACTGGCAAGCCCTCTCAGGCTATGTCTACAAAACACTGGATTCTTGTCGGATTTTTAGTGGATTCAGTATTTTTAATCCACCGGAAATCTGACAGTACCCAGCGCTGTTTAGACTTCAATAGAAAATCAGTGCTGTAGTCTACTCAGCAGGGGTTTTCTACTGAAGTCACTGGCCGGCCGCAGAACATGTTCTATCTTCCGCTGGATACCCATCGGTTTCCGTGCAGCTCATATACTGGGCCACCAGGAATCAGAAATCCCACCGCGGCATTTGCCGCAAAGCCCGTTCCAAAAGCCACGGTACAGTAATGTTAAAATGCCATCAGATTTTGGATGCCATTTTAACATTACTGTGTAGACATAGCCTAAGTAGATGAAGTTGAGCTGTATTACTACATACAGCCCATAAGCAAGAGTTATGCTGTTTTCAGAACTATCAGCACAGTGCTCTCACAATTCCTTATGGTGCTTTCATGTGTGCTATGCTGATGTATTTTGTGCAGTTTTTGAAGCCTGTGTCAATATGGATCTTAAAGGTAGAAGCATAAGCAAAATATTATTTTTTGTTATTTAAATTCACTCCAAAGACATAAAAAGTGCATCAACATTGCATAGGAAAACCATCCCAAGGCTCATATTGATTCTAGAGTCACTCTGCAACCTGCTGATGAGTGTTCCAATAAAGGACTGATACTTCTCATTCAGGATGTACTTTAGTACCTAATAGTCTTGGTCAGTTTGGGTAGATTACTACTTCATATCAGAGTTGTTTTTGCAAAGGGCATATTCACACAGCAGATTATCACTTGGATTTTGGCATGGAATGTACATGAAAATTCATATAATTGAGAATCAGCACTGTAGTTGGTGTAGTTATTTAGCCACAGATTGCATGGCCGCACTGTTGATGTTATACTCCTGTAAGCAAACTAATTAAAAGGATTGTTCACAGATACCATATAGTCATATGATGTGTGTCTAAAATCTTACAATTCTGCTCTGATCGGTAGAGTCAAAGAGTGATACAGAGTATAAAATCACACTGGATAAAGAGCGATGACACATGAGAAGATTTCACTCAGCAAAAAACAGCTATGGAATAAGATCTTCTCATCAATTCAAAACATTCTCCTTTGTGGTGGGACAAATGGCTCTTTGAAAGTCTTGCAGCAGCTGTTTAATCACTAGTCTTCTAAGGAAAATTTCTTTTTTTCAGCTGATTTCCTGTTAACTATAAAGACTGTGCATATTTTGTCTTGCAAGTATGTGTGGTGTCATATGGCAGTGCCTGAATACTGAGCTATATGAGCTATAAATTCACAGTCCTTAAAAGAGCTTGATCACGGATGTGGTGACAGGTCGCAGTGAGGTACAATGCTATAGAATTTACACAAGAGATGCTAGACAAAAACAGAGAACCCTTAAGACTTACAGTACCTCACAAAAGTGAGTACACCCCTCACATTGTTGTAAATATTGTATTATATATTTTCATGGGACAACACAGAATATATGATACTTTGATATAATGTAAAGTAGTCAGTGTACAGCTTGTTAAACAGTGTACATTTGGTGCGCCCTCAAAATAACTCAACACACAGCCATCAATGTCTAAACCTCTGGCAACAAAAGAGAGAACACCACTAAGTGAAAATGGACAAACTGTACCCAAAGTGTCAAGATTTTGTGTTGCCACCATTATCTTCCAGCATTGCCTTAACTCTCTTGGGCATGGAGTTCACTAGAGATTCACAGGTTGGCACTGGAGTCCTCTTCCATTCCTCCATGACAACATCACGGAGCTGGTGGATGTTAGAGACCTTGGGCTGCTCCACTTTCCATTTGAGGATGCCTCACAGATGATTAATGGGGTTTAGGTCTGGAGACATACTTGGCCAGTCCAGCACCTTTACCATCATTTTCTTTAGCAAGGTAGTGGTCACCTTGGAGGTGTGCGTGGAGTCATTATCATGTTGAAATACTGCACTGCAGCCAGTTTCTGAATGGAGGGGATTATGCTCTGCTTCAGTATGTCACAGTACATGTTGGCATTCATGGTTCCCTCAATGAACTGTAGCTCCTCACAGCTGTCAGCACTCATGCAGCCCCAAACCATGACACTCCCACCCCAATCCAGTGACAATGTGTGAATCTCTAGTGGACTCCATGCCTTCTAACAGTTAAAACATTGCTGGACACTTTGGGCACAATTTGTCCACTACTCACTTTCGTTGCCAGCGGTTTAGACATTGATAGCTGTGTATAGAGTTATTTTCAGGGCACACCAAATTTGCACTGTTAGGCTATGTTCACACGGTGTATTTGCAGGGCGTAATTACTCCCCGCAAATACGCCGTGTGGACGGGGGCGGGGCGGGAGCGGGGGGGCGGCACCTCGCCGGCCCATAGACTTGTATTACCAGCGGCGCGTATACGCCGCTAGTAATTCACATGTCACTTATCTCCCCCCTCGGCGTATTCGCCGAGCAGGGAGAGGAGACGTAATCCATAGTTCTCTATGAGAACTGTGGATTACCGTAATTACTGGGACGTTTTCCAGCCGTAATTTGCGCACTCCGGCGCGTAATTATGGACTGATATACGTCCAATTTTAAGCCGTGTGAACATAGCCTTATACAAGCTGTACACTGGCTACTTTACATTGTATCAAAGTGTCATATCGTCAGTATTGTCCCAAGAGATAATACAAAAATGTGAGGGTGTACTGACATTTGTGAGATGCTGTTGGGTCAAATTTAGTTGGAAAGAAATTTGTGCATAAAGATTTAGATAAGAAAGACCTACCTTTTAAATTGAAGTACTTGTGTTCAGATGTAGGTTGAGTGAAACAAAGCAGCAGATCTGATAAGTGATTTTATACAAAAGAACAACACAACAGAAAAAAAAATGAGCACAGCTTCACAGACTGACAGAGAGAGAGAAAGATAGTGATATAAAGATAGAATGATGTATAGATAGATGCAATCACAGTGCTAGTTAGTGTATATAGTTATGTAACATGACAAGAATAGATATGTATGTAAATACATAAGTATAAAATCATAAAAAGAAAGGACTAGCAGAGAATTTAGGAGACTGTCTACATGTTTGGCTTAGATGGCTCTGGATCTTCTTGGCTACAGACCATGGAAATGTCTGCCTTTAACATAAAGCAAAGGCTTATGGGACACAACAGGGTATGACATACAGTATTCACTTTGATAAACTGAAGTAAATGTGGGGTAAGTAGAAATAATTTTTTTACCATACAGGGTTATGAAACCATATGAACCAAGGTTGTGTATTGACCTCAACAGACTTGAAAGCTGCAGGTAAGTCCCCATTATGAAAGCAAGGTGCAGAATCTCATGTCATACAGAAGGTCAAAGGTCTCAAATTCATCTTTACCCTATACCTAACTCACAACTGGATGAAATGTGTCAATCCACTTGAAATACTCTAAATTGCTTTAGGGTACCTCAAGTAACAGCAGTAGTGGCTTCTTCACCAGGGCTGTATTTTGAATTCCTGCTGTCTCTAGGTACTTTTAATGCTGGCACCCACTATTATCCACATGAGCTATGAACACAACGTAAACGGTGAGAAAGTGGCAGGAGATACCAGAACTCTAGCCGTGCTAAAACAAAGGCAGGAGAGGTAAGTACAAATTAATTTTTTTATTTTATTGCACTAAAAGGTTGAGTGGGTAAAATTTTTAAAGATGTGGAAAACTCCATTAAGAATAAAAGTAGAAAGGCTCTACCATAGAAGAATGGCTAGTTTTAGATTTTCAATAAATAATTTTGAATAATCACTTAGGGCGACATGTCCGAAAATTGGCGTCGCCATGGCAGATTTTAGGGGCATTTAATCAGTGTAAAGTGCACCTGAAAGTACGATACTTCCAAAAATCTGATGTCTGGCATCTTGCATTGTAAACTGAATACGTCTAAAAAGGTGCATTGCGCAATTGTGGCACATAGCGTATCACTGCTAGTGTATGTAATGCACCTCGATAGGTGCAATGCGTTATGGAGTCACACAGCGTATTATTGCTACTATGTTTAATGGCCATTTTTAGGTGTATTACAATGTGTTGTACCCGGTGTATAATGCACCTATTTTTGGTATATTACAGTTAATTTGTAATGAGAATATGGCATCAAAAGTATTTCTGATGCAAAATAGACCAAAAAAACAGCACTTGTGTATTGGGACATGTCGCCCTAAGTGTTCTCTCTTTCTTATATAACCAGCCGAGGTAAATCCAACAGCTGTAGTCTGATACTGTCTGAATAGGTAGATCCATGGATACTGATCCATTCCAACCCTAAAAATAGTAACCCTCAGCTGCCCCAAAAGCAGACCATCACCTTAGATGGTTCACTTCTGATGGTAACTCGGCCCCTCCCAGTGCCCCTAGTGTATTGAGTAGTGGAGTAATATTGAGAGAGCGAGTTATGGCCACATGTAAGAAAACTGTCTAGGTCTAAAACTCACTTTGTTGTCCATAGCAACCAATCAGAGCGCCCCTCTCATTTTTCCAAAGCACTATATGAAATGAAAGGAGAGCTCTGATTGGCTGCTATGAGCAACAAAGACAGCCCTAGTCTTAGACAGTTTTCATACATGTGGCCATTTGTGTCCACCTTGAAGTGACAAAAATCACCTCTTTCTTTCACCAGGCTCCAGCGATATAAATGGAGAGGCGTCTGTCAGATACCTCTATTACTAACATTATAATAAAATGGTAGGTAAAAAAAAAAAAAAAAACTAAATTTTAAAAAACATTCTCTAATAACATCCTTCTTTGACTCTATTGTTAGAAATTGATCTAACTACTAGATCGCTGCCCTAAGATAATGTGACCCTGTTCTTCACATTTTCAGCCATTTTCAGCTTTTTTTCAGTGCAGGAAACAAATTGTCATTAGAAAGATAATTATTTCCCAACACTGCCCTTTGAGTATAGTTTTAAGAAAGCACATTAATCCTTTAAGGCTATGTTTACACGGCTTAAAATGGGCCGTATTTCGGTCCGTAATTACGCGCCGTAGTGCTCCAATTAAGGGCCGAAAACGGCCCATTCATTACGGTAATTCACAGTTCTAATAGAGAACTATGGAATACGTCTCCTCTCCCCGCCCGGCGAAGCCGCCGGGCGGGGAGATAATTGACATGTCACTTTCTAGCGGCGTATACGCACCGCTAGCAGTGATTGTCTATGGGCCGGCGAAGTGCCGGCCCCCTGCTCGCTCCCCCGCTCTCGCCCCGCCCCCGTCCACCCGGCGTAATTGCGGGGCGAAATTACGCCCCGCAGTTAAGCCGTGTGAACATAGCCTACCGCTCCATGACGTTCCTGTATGTCATGGTGCAAAGCCCTTTAATACACCATAACGTCCAGGAACGTCATGGAGATCGTATGGGCACAGGAGCTCTGTTGGGAGCCCGGCGGTGATTGACAGTCGGGCTCCTGCACTTTATGTCGGGAGCCGTGATAACTCCGTTCCCAGCAGTTTAACCCATTAGCTGCTGTGAATAGCGATTGCAGCAGCTAAGGAGCTATGACAGATGGAGAAAGCTCCCTCTGTCCTTCATCAGAACCCCAGCAACGAAATTTTTTCCATGACAACCCGGCAGTAAGACACTGACCTTCGGGTTGTCTAGGACCTCATCCTGTCAGGCTCTGCCTGGGGGCGGAGTCTGACAGGATGATTGACAGTTAGACATAGACATGCTGCAGTGTATTATACCTCTGTTATACCAGCAATCTAATGATCGCTGAGTATAGTCCCATAGTGAGACAAGTGAAAAAAAAAGTAAAGGTGTAAAAAAATTTAAAAATAAAAAATACAGTAAAACACGCACAACGCCCTTTACCCATTACAAGTACCAATGACCCAAAAAAAAGATCCAAAATAAAAAAGTGCACATATTTGGTATAGCTGCATGTGTAACGACCTATCCTAAAAATCTGTCATGTTACGTTATCCATTCGGTGAACGCAGTAGAAATTTATTTTTTTTTTTTAAATGGTAGAATTGCAATTTTTGCTTATTCCGCTGCACATAATATGGAATAAAGAGAGATCAAAAAGTCATATAAATGTCAAAGTGGTACCAATGAAAATTTTGTCCCACAAATAAAAGGGCTTTACACAGAAGAGAGCAACACATAAATATTGTTTTACACAATAAAAACGTTTTTTTTTTTAAACTACTACAACATTAAAAAACAATATAAATTGGGTATCACCACAATCGTACCATCCAGCAAAGTAAAACTAACATGTCACGTGTACTGCACGGTGAGTGCTGTAAAAAAAAACAGATTCAAAGGCGATTTGCGTTCCCAAAAAATGATACCAATAAAAACATCAACTCAAGACATGAAAAACAAGCTCCTACACAGCTCTGTACACTGAAAAATAAAGTAAAAGTAAATAAATAAAAGTGTTTTTATTGTGTAAAAGCAGTAAAACAAAAAATATACAAATCAGGTATTGCTATAATCATATCATCATGCTGAGTAAAGTGATCATGTCATTTATACCACACGGTGACTGCTGAAAAAAAAAAAAAACACTACCAGGATTGCTGTATTTTATTCAGTCTCCAAAAAAACCTTGATAAAAGGAGATCAAAGCGTCATGTAAATCCCATAATGGCGCCGATGTCAACTCATCCCAGAAAAAACAAGCTCTTAGCTCCATATACAGAAAAATAAAAAGTTATGGCTGTCAAGACTATGATGATATAAGAACGCAATTTTTTACAAACCCATGTCTATTGTGTAAGGGCATGTTCATACGGTGTTTTTGGACGAGGTTTTCGGAGCGTTTCCTCAACCAAAACCTTGTCCAAAACGCTTCCAAAACGTCCCTAGTTCATTTAATTGATTCCTATGTAAAACCTCGTTGCAGTTCACACACAACGAGGTTTTCACACGCTTCTTTGGAAGCAATGAAAAAGAAGCGTCATGTCAATTCTTGAATTGCGTTGTAGGCGTGGTTTAGGCGCGGTTTTCGGCGCGGTTTTTAGTGCTGTTTTGCTGCGGTTTTTGCCGCGGTATTTGTCCTGGCTATTCATTTGTATGGGTAAAAAACCTCGTCGAAAACCTAATCCAAAACCTGATCAAAGCCTCATCAAAAACCTCGTCTGAAGAAGCGTGTTTTAGGCGAGGTTTTGATGTGGTTTGGATGAGGTTTTGGACAAGGAAACCCTCGAAAACCTCATCCAAAACCTCGTCCAAAAACGCTGTGTGAACATGGCCTAAGAGTAACAAAACCTAAAAACTATATAAAATTTATATCATCGTAATTGTACCGACCGCATAGTAAAGTTATCCTGTCATTTATACCACACGGCAAACGCTTTAAAATTGAAGCCCAAAAAACCAATGCTGGAACTGCAGATTATTATTTTTTTCATTGCCCTAAGCTAAAAAAAAACTGTGAAACACTTGTGTTCCAGAATTGCACAATACACCCTCAGATAAGATCCCTGAGCGGTGTTGAATCCAAAATGGGGCAACTTCTAGAAGGTTTCACCTGTTCTGGTACTTTGGGGAGTTTGCAAATGTGACATGGCCCCATCATAATCTGCGTTCCAAAAGCCAGATAGCGCTCCCGCCCTTGTATGCCCTGCCATGCGCCCAAACAGCAGTTTATATCCACATATCGGGTATGCCGAACTTGGAAGAAATAGTGTAATAAATTTTGGGGTGCCTTGACTCCTTGTAAAAATTAAACATTTTCAGCTGAAATTGCAGATTATTGGAAAAATATAACATACGTTATTTTTACAGCCTAATGTTAAAAAAATTTGTCTAACACCTTTGGGGTCGATAAACTCACTAAACCCCTATATTCCTTAAGGGGTGTAGTTTTCCCAATTAGATCTTTTTAGGGGAGTTTATTAAGTTTTAGCACCTTAGGGTATCCGCAAACCTGGAATGGTGCCTAAAATAAATCCTAATTAAATTGAGACCCCAGAGTCGAGTAAGTGCTCCTCCTATTCTGAGGCTCGTGGTCGAGTCAAATAGCGCACTAGAGCCCCATATGGGATGCCTCTAAAAATGGCAGAAACTAGGAAATTAATATTGAGTTGCAATTCCCTGGTCACATCTATTATGTTCCAGTGAATAATGGATAAACATCGAAAATCTGCAAGAAAAGTAAAATTTTGAATTTTCACCTATTCTTTGATTTAATTTCTGTGAAATACCTAAAGGGTTAACAAAAAACAAGTGTTGTTTTGAATACCTTGAAGGGTGCAGTTCCTTAGAAGGTGTCATTTATGGAGGTTTCTAACATAAGGGCCCCTCAAAGCCACTTCAGAACTGGACTGGTTCTAAAAAAATCTGTGTTACAAATTTTCTTGAAAATGTTAAAATTTGCTACAAAATTTAAGAGCCCCCCCTAATATCCTAAAAAAAAATGAGATTGTTTGAAAAATGATGCCATCAAAAAATAGACATGGTAGATGTTTGTTTACTATTTACTAATTTGTTGGGTATGACTATCAGTCTTACACACAGAAATGTTTAAACTTTGAAAATGGCAAATTTTTCCAAATTTTCACAATTTTTTGATATTTTTCACAAAATAAGGATTGTTTTGACAAAAAATAATTGCTAGCTTCAAGTACAATGTGTCACGAGAAATATTCTCAAACTCACATGAAAAGGTAAAACTATTAAAAAGTTATTCTCCGATAAAGTGACACATGACAGATTTAAAAAAAAGAGTTTGGTCCTTAAGTCCAAAACAGGCTTAGACCGTAAGGGGTTAAATACACATCTGTAACGGCTCAAGCAGTGGATCCTCTGGACCACCGCAAGCAGTGGTAGCAGCCACAACATGGAGCGGAATCTAAGCAGATCCTGGTATTCACCTGAGCCTGTCACGAGGCAGGTTGGGCTTGTTGCGGCGGCAGTCTTAGCAGGTCGCTGCCCCTCACGTGACTTGCTTGTGATGGTAGCCGAGGTGCAGCGAGGTATCGAATCGTGAAGAAAACTTGTTGTCGGGGACAGACAGGAGGGTCAGGGTAGGCGACAAGGGTTTGTAGTCAGAAAACATAACAAAGGGTCAGGAAAACAGCACGAGAGGAACACACTCTGAAATGCTTTCTCTATGGCACTAGGCACTACAGATCTGATGGGGAAGTAGTGGGAGTGTCCCAGATATATAAGGTCAGCGGCCGACAATCAACCAATTAATGGCTCGTTGCCTGGTCCTTTAAATCTCAGAGTGCTGGCGCGCGCACATTTTTATTATGCACCCAGTTATCTTGGTATTGTTTTGACATTCTTTGGCACATTAACTAGCATGGTATATCCATTAAGCTATTCTTCTCAATATACCTACACTAAAGAATGAACATTTACAGGTATACATGAAAATTGTGGATATTATTTTCCCTGATGAACCTTTTACATTGGAGGTGAAACGCATAGGAGTTAAGTGATATTGGGAACATAGTGATTATCTGGTTTTATTTGTGTATCAACCAGTTTTTGTGAATCCAAAACTTAGTATTTGTACTATATTGGTTTTGTGTCTAGTCTAGGGTTGCTATTAGGTATTGTGATTGTATACCGTGTCTTTTTTTTTTTAACCTGCCCCACCTGTATTTACCTTTGCTGGTCCCTAGGATTTTATTAGGGATTTCTAGGGCTAGGTAGGAGGTTCCTGATTGGGGCCGCCATTCTCGGGGCGATAGCCTTTCTTTATGTAGAGTTCTATTTTGGTAGGGTAAGGGGGAGTATTATTATTTTTTTTTTGTTGTTGTTGTTCTTTCCTTATATTATTGGTATTGAATAAAAGTTATTTTTAGTACTAAGATCCATGTTTGTGTTGGGACTTATTTTGAATTTGTGGTAAATCCTAGTTGTTTATCAAGTGGTTTTTCAAGCCATTTATGTTAAATTGGTTTCGTGTTTGGTGTAAAAATTGCTGTACTTTCAAATATTTGGACAGGATTTTGTGATTATACTTCACTGTGAGCTTAAAACTAGGGCATTAGAGTTCTCAGAATATACAGAATGCAGTGGAAAAAGTGAGATTTTTAATGGTGGATTAGTTTATCAGTTACAATACTCAATGCAACCTTTCAAGTAACCTTCTCTCATTAAACTGTGAGTTTGAGTTTTACAATCATTATGCAGTGTGAACTGATTTCTGTTTTTCAGAGTAATTTATAATCTAATACATGTTTATGTTGTCACTGTGCCAACACATTCACTGCCCTTTTCTAGAGGTAGAAACCAGTCCTGCAATGGCTTATTTCACTCTGGCTTATATATACATGTGGAAACTCAGACTCAGCGTCTGCTTCAGAAGGTGTCATTGGCGGCCACCATTTAAAAGCACATTATATGGTTGCTACCCATAGGTTTTGTTGTAATACTAGTTTTGTACAGCCTAGAATTGGTACGCTTTATATAGAATGTGAAATTTTACTGTGAGAATGAATGACCTGTGACTCTTTATTTGTATTGTACACAGGAAACTAAATAATCAAAGACTGTTTAATGCTACGAACATGGATAAATACACTCTGTTTACCCATGAAATAGGACTATTGACAATGATCTCGTTATAGTAGATAAGAATATGCTGTATACCATAAAAAATTCGGTCTAAAATGATAGCACCAAAATGTCAGACAGTCCATGCTATAATAGTATAAATGTTTTAAATATATACAAAATTGAAGAATATATTTTAATTCAATAACTTGGTTTAGAAACAAAAGTGCTGATTTACTATGGCAACGTGCACCAAGATACTGGCATACCTTACACCACATTTATTATGTGTTCTAGACAGCTTTTAGAAATGTTAGTAATACTCCCTGCAAAGGTGGGTGGCTTTGTGAAAAGGGGTGTGGTTTAACAGTTAACATCATGCACCAAAAATATGCCAAAATTTTGGCATAATTATTGACAATAAATAAACTAACTAATAAGTGGTAAAAAGTTAGACCAAAGTGTCTAAACATGATCAGGATTTATAATACAGCATGAGCCACTGTGATAATTCTGGCACATTTTAAGACTAGTTATACACTAAAGGCGACATGTATGAAACTTGGCGCCTCGATACAATTTGTCATGTCTTTTTCCAGATCAAAATGTGCCTGAATATATGAAAGTGGTGAATGTGCGGTCATAAATGGCGCCTAAGGTTCGAGGCACCTCACATCTGTGTTTGGCACGCCACAGAACTTTGGCGCATTAGTAATGCACCAAATATGCATTAGTAATGCAGCAAACGTGTATTTGAAATACAGCAAAAAACTGGAACACCACAGGTCTTGCTGAGACTTGTGGTGCAACATGCAAGATCACTACCATAGTTTCTATTCACTGACATGCTATTCTAACACCTTTTATTTTATTTCTAGTCTGCTATGATATGTAATCACTGATAACACTATGCTAACTCTGTAAATACAGATTGAGAATGGGATTTATGTTAGATGCTGTATTGGTTTAATTAATTTGTATTATTTAATTTTAAATTAATTTTAGATTATAATAATCTTAAATACATTTTATTGGAGATAATTTAATATTTTTGAGATCTTGTTTAATTTTATATTAATTTTGGATTATATAATTTGCTATGAAATGTATATAATTTAATTTGATATAGTTTGATAATTATCACAAATTACTTTTTATTATTTTACTGGTATAAGTTGATAACTAAGGGATATTTTTGGCCCTTATGGCAAATCTAGTTCCACTACGGCTACTCAGGCTCAGGCAGACCACATTTGAATTAGTATGGCTGTTTGAGCATTATGCGCCTAGTTTTGCTGTCTCACATTCATAAATGTCTCTAATATTATGAATGTGGTGCTGCACACCCCCAGATCACCCCCATATCTTTGGCGCAGCACCAAGTGTCAGGCCTGGCGCAAACTTGGCTGAACGAAGTGTCATACATAGGGAAAAAAGGCGGAATGCCCACTTTTGACGCATTTCTCATCTGAACAGTGAAAATGACCCGTTCATACATGTCATTAGAGATGGGCGAATTTCTCAAAAATTCGATTCGGTCACTTCGCCGAATTTTCCGACAAAATTCGTTTCGTTCCGAATTACTTCGGCACAAATCGCGTTAAAAAGCAGCTATTTCCAGGCTGCACAGAGCCTGCAGGGTGCTGTAGAACGTTGTGCCATGCTTAAATATGCAGAGGGAGCTTGGTTTGGTCTTCATACAATGTTGTGTTTTAGTATGACACGCAGATGACTGCCGTCGCTCTTAGAATCGCTTCACTATAAAATTCCCTGGGCACTTAAGAGGGCAAAACTGACCAAAAAACTCAAGCGGGAATGTAGCCTGATAAAGTCATGCCAGCGAAAGCTGGAAAAAAACAAGCTGAGAGCTCAGGTGGCAACATTAGTGACAGAGTGTGGAGGTGACGGCGGCAGCCACAGCAGCATGAGGTCAGGCAGTGGCACAATGACATTCTGGAGGTGGCAAAACACGAAGAAGCCACAGAGTCGCACAATGACTGAGAGCGGAGGTAAACGCGGCAGCAGTATGAGGTCAGGCAGTGGAAACAATGACATTCTGGAGGCGGCAAACAATTAGGCCACAGAGTGGCACAATGATATAGTGTGGGAGGTCATGAAAGCAGCACATGAGATCAGGCAGTGGCACAAAGACATTCTGGAGGCGGCAAAAACAGTTTTAGCCCAGAGTGGCACAATGATACAGGTGGAGGTCACGACAGCAGCAGCATGAGATCAGGCAGTGGCACAATGACATTCGGGAGGCGGCAAAACTTATTAGGCCACAGAGTGGCACAATCACACAGTGGTGGAGGTCACGGCGGCAGCAGTATGAGATCAGGCAGTGGCACAATGACATTCTGGAGGCGGCAAAACCGTTATTAGGCCACAGAGTGGCACAATGATACAGTGTGGAGGTCACAAAGCAGCAGCATGAGATCAGGCAGTGGCACAATGACATTCTGGAGGCGGCAAAACAGTATAAGGCCACAGAGGTGCACAATGATACAGTGTGGAGGTCACGACAGCAACAGCATGAGATCAGGCAGGGCAATACAGGGGGGGAAAAGAGGGCCCGGGGGACAATGGGGGGGGGGGGGGGGGGGGGGGGGAAAGGGGGGGGGGGGGGGGGGGACAATGACATTCTGGAGGCGGCAAAACAGTATTAGGCCACAGAGTGGCACAATCACACAGTGTGGAGGTCACGGCGGCAGCAGTATGGGGTCAGGCAGTGGCACAATGACATTCGAAGGCGCAAAACAGTATTAGGCCACAGATGGCAAATATCAGTGTGGGGGTCAGGGCGGCAGCAATGAGATCAGGCAGTGGCAAATGACATTCTGGAGGCGGCAAAACAGTATTAGGCCACAGAATGGCACAATATACATTTTGGGAGGCCCAGGGCGGCAGCAGATGAAGTCAGGCAGTGGCACAATGACATTCGGGAAGGCGGCAAAACAGTATTAGGCCACAAGTGGCAAAATAACAGTGTGGAGGTAAACGGCAGCAGCATGAGATCAGGCAGTGCAAATGACATTCTGGAGGCGGCAAACAGTATTGGCCACAAAATGGCACAATAACAGTGTGGAGGTCACGCAGGCGCAGATGAGATCAGGCAGTGGCACAATGACATTCTGGAGGGGGCAAAAAGTATTAGGCCAAGATTTGGCACAATCACACTTGTGGAGGTCAACGGCGCAGCATTAAGGAGTCAGGCAGTGCACAATGACATTCTGGAGGCGGCAAACAGTATGGGCCACAAAATGGCACAATAACATTGTGGAGGTCACGGCGCAGCAGATGAGGTCAGGCAGTGGCACAATGACATTCTGGAGGCGGCAAAAAACAGTATTAGCCACAGAGGGGCACAATGATACAGTGTGGAGGTCACGACAGCAGCAGCATGAGATCAGGCAGTGGCACAATGACATTCTGGAGGCGGCAAAACATAATTAGGACACATAGTGCCACAATAACGGAGTGAGGAGGTCACGGCGGCAGCGGTATGAGGGCGGGCAGTGGCACAATGACATTCTGGAGGCGGCTAAAACAGTATTAGGCCACAGAGTGGCACAATGATACAGTGTGGAGGTCACTACAGCAGCAGCATGAGATCAGGCAGTGGCACAATGACATTTTTGGAGCGGCAAAACATTTATTAGGCCACAGAGTGGCACAATCACACAGTGTGGAGGCCCACGACAGCAGCAGCATGAGATAAAGGCAGTGGCACAAGACATTCGGGAAAGGTGGCAAAACAGGGGGAAAGCCACAGAGTGGCACAATGACTGAGAGCGAGGTCACGGCGGCAGCAGCATGAGTCAGGCAGTGGCACAATGACACAGTTGGAGGACATGGCAGCAGCCACAGCAGCAGCATGAGGCCAGACAGTGGCACAATGACACAGTGTGGATGTCACGGCAACAGCAAACAGCAGCAGCAGCATAAGGTCATAGAGTGGCACAATGACAAGTGTTGAGGTGGGTGGAAATACCAGTCCCTGGTAAAGATGGTGGTAGGCAGATGGAGAAACTGTCAGCAGATGTGTGGCATCAGGTGGTGGCGCCATCAGAATAGTGGCTGAGGCAGGTAGTTTGAACCCAATGACGCCTAAGGCATTGGTTGTGGAAATCCGGCCGATCCCGCCTATTCATCTTGACAAAGGTCAGTCGTTCCACATTTTCCCCGTGGACAAGCGAGTTCTCCTTGTGGTAACAATGGCCCCAGCAGCACTGAACACCGCTCTGATGCCACACTACTGGCCGGGCAGGAAAGCTTCTCCACTGCAAACTCGGCAAGTTGCGGCCACACATCCAGTTTGGCTGCCCAGTAGTCCAGCGGATCTTCTAACTGAGGTGGCAGAGTGCTGTCCAAGTAGGCCAAAACCCTGTTGGTTCAGGGTCTGCTCCAGGCCCTGCTGCTGCTGGCGACTGCCCTCCTCACTAGGCGGTAAAGGAAGCTGCTCATCAGTGACTCCAGACTTAGGTTACTACTGATGGAGCTGGTACTGCTCCTACCCCCCCCACCTTTCCCCAGCAGCCGCGGCAGTAGTATGTGAGCACTGAGGAACCCCCCGGTCAGACCTGTCAGAGGAGGGACGATGCCGCACATAGGCAGCAGCCAATGTTTTACGGAGGATTTCCCTATAGTATTTGAGTTTGTCTTCCCTCTCAATAGCTGGGAAAAAGGCTCCCATTTTGGACGGGTAGCGAGGGCCCCCAAATGGGTGGAGAGCCAGAAGTCATCCCTCTCCCGGGTATGTTGACTAATTCGGCTGTCACTAGCCAGGCAAATAAGCATGCTGCGGGCCATTCTGCAACAAGTGACTCCGAGGGGCTCCCGCCTCCATTTCCACTGTATACTGCCACGGTGCTTGGGGGTCATCTGCCTCGTCTTCCTCATCTCCATCCACCTCCTCCAGCTGCTCCTGCTCCTCCTCTCTTGTCACCTGGGTAGAAAATCCACTCATTTCACCAAACAATGCTTCTGCTCCAATGTACTCCTCCTCCTCCTCCATTTCAGTCCCAACCGGACTCATGTGGACACGAGATGTAGTGCCACGTCCCAGTCCCCTGCCCAACAGATTTTTCAGCATCTGTTCCAGGACATGAAGCAGTGGAAATGATGTTATTCATCCCGTAGTCCTGGCGACTAAACAAATAAAGTCGCCTCCTCGAATGGCCTCAACAAACGGCAGGTGTCACGCAATGACTGCCACTGGCTGACATAAAGTTAACACAGGGGAGTACTTCTGTCTGCCGGGAAATCATCAAAAAATCGTTAAGGGCCCTTTTCCCTTTTTTCATACAGTCGGTCCAACATGTGCAGGCTGGAATTCCAGCGGGTGGAAACATCGCATATCAGAGTGTGTTGGGGGAGGCTGTTTTGGGCCCCTGCAACTCGAGGAGGGTGTTCCTGGCTTTGTACGAATGGATAAAGTGCATGCACTGTTTCCTGGCCATTTTCAGAATGTTCTGAAGATCGGTGGAAGACTTCAGGAACCTTTTCACAACCAGATTGAACACGTGTGCCATGCAGGGCGCATGGACCATCCCTCCTCGGTGCAGCGCAGACACCATGTTCTTCCCATTGTCCGTCACCATGGTTCCGATTTGCAGTTGGCGCGGAGAAGCCACACATCGATTTCTTGCTGCATGACCGGACAGTTCCTCCCCTGTGTGACTTCGTTCGCCGAGGCAAGCCAGGTGTAGAACTGCGTGACACCGCTGGGCCCTACACATGTGGTATGATGGAGCAGTACTTGTGGAGGCTGAGATGGTGGTGGTGGTGGAGGAGGAGGAGGCGGACATTGGCGCAGGGCGCAGCAGTTTGACAACGTGGAGGAGAAAGCGGCTCTCCTGTCCAAGTTGTTGGTGTGCCTGGGCTGGAAGCACATTCACCCAGTAGGGGCCCTAAAGGACATGTACTGGCCCTGACCGTAGTTACAGCTCCAACGTTCCCCCACGCCGTGCACCCTTTGGGAAAAAACCGATAAGCTCAAGGACTGACCCCCCCTTCTGTTCTACATATTTATGAAGTGCTGTTTCTGCCTTTTTGGAAAAAGAAATTACGGCTTGGAACTCTCCATCTCGGCTCGGCACAAGCCATTAGTTTTTTGAACGGGGCAGAGTCCACCATTTGGAAAGGGAGGGACTGCAGCACCAACAACTTGGACAGGAGCGCAGTCAGCTGCTGCACCTTAGGATGGTGGATGCATACTGTTTTTCTCTTTGCAATCGCCTCGCTGAACGACTGCTGGCGCCATGAGTAGCGAGGGGCAGGAGCATCTGGACCAGGAGATGATGTCAAAGATAAACAGCTCCCTTCTGCAGAGGTGGTGGAGCCTTGACTGGGTGCAATGGCATGCATGCCACTGGGCCCTGCTGCTGCTCGCTTTTTGCTGCGGCGGCAGGATGGACCACCACATCTGAGCCACGTTTCTCCCAGGCCCAAACCGGATGGTGACGCTGCATGTGTTGACGCAGGGCGTGGTGCCAACGTTACTCCCTGGCCACGCTTCACTTTCTGCCCCCAGATTCTACATATAAACCCCTATTCGGCTCCTCCGTTTCTTAGCAAAGAAATGCCACACCCCGCCGAATATCGGATTTTACCGCCAACGCTCCGCACTGAGTGACTACTGCTGCCGCATGCCTCGCTGAGCCCCTGTGCTGCTACTTTCCCTTTGGGCCTGCGAAGCGGGTTTTTACCCCCGTGGCCGCTTGGTCCCGACCTCACACTGCTGCTATCCTGCTGACTCACGGCCACACGACCCACTTGCTTGGCTGCGCTGCTGCCTGACGCGCAAGCTGACGCCCTCCTTCTCCTGACGATGATGAAACCCTTGCCTCACCCGCTCCCAAGTGCGGTCGGCCACATCATCATCTATTTGTGTTTCATCGTCACTGCTGTCCTCATCACCGGTCTTGGTATGCCGAAGCTGACCCTCACAACATGACCTCCCATGCCACTTCCACATCTATACTTTGCCGCCTACTGCAAGAAGCAGGCGATATTGGGCCCCATTTCTTCGCTGCCAAGTAGCTGCTGACTGCCCTCCTCAAATTGTTCATCCTCGCTATATATGGCGCTGAGCCCAACCACATAGTAGATCTCTGGCTGAGGGAACCGGATGGGACAGAGGCGGCTTGAGACAGGTGAGGGCCCGCTGCCGCTCCCCGGGCCATGCCCCTTAATTGGTTGTTTTCTGACTCTTGGGGTGGGGTTGTCAGATGTCATCTGGGAGGAAGAGGATGACCCAGTCAACCAATCAGGAACCCTTGGGTTGCTGAACAACACACGGCCCCCTAGATGACAGCGGCAGTTGTGGCCTCACCGAGTGACCCCTGCTGCGACGTTCCCCTTGCTGTGCTGCGACCTGGGGCCCGTTCCAGGAATGTTTGTGCCACTGCCATCGCAGGTGCAGAGCCGCCACCTCTCTGTCTGACATACTGTTTGTTCTAAAATGTACAGACACTGTTTGATGATGATATCTGTATATGATAAATATACACCCTGTTTTTGACTCCAAATGAACCCAGTAACAAGCTTGGGTAACCCTTGGATATAAATTGCACTCCACAAATGGCCAGGAAAAATGTACTTGTATGTGTCGTTTAAAAACACGGGGTAAATGTAAAAGCACAAACAGGCTTAATTAACCTTCGGACATGAATTCGGCTACAGGAAAAATGTATATATTTTGGCGTTGAAAAAGACGGTTTATTTTTGTCAGCACACCAGCAAAACAACGCTTAATTAACCCCTGGATGTAAATTGCGCCAAAGAATTGAGACGCTCAAACTAGTAGCTTTGTAGCGTGTTACAATTGTGTGTTTTCTACGCCACACATCAAGAGATACAGTTGTAATTAACCTTTGCTTGTGAATTAGGCTACAGGAAAAATGTATATATTTTGGCGTTGAAAAAGACGGTTTATTTTTGTCAGCACACCAGCAAAACAACGCTTAATTAACCCCTGGATGTAATTGCGGCAAAGAATTGAGCCGCACAAACTAGTAGCTTTGTAGCGGTTTCAATTTCGTGTTTTTCTACGCCAAACAACAAGAGATAAACTTGTAATTAAACATTTATTGTGAATTAGGCTACAGGAAAAATTTATATATTTTGGCGTTGAAAAAGACGGTTTCTTGGAGTAAGCACACCAGCAAAACAACGCTTAATTAACCCCTGGATGTAAATTGCGCCAAAGAAGTGAGCCGCCAAACTAGTAGCTTTTTTAGCGTGTTACAAAATTTCGTGTTTTCCCACGCCACACAACAAGAGATACAGTTTGTAATTAACCTTTGCTTGTGAATTAGGCTACAGGAAAAAATTTATATATTTTGGCGTTGAAAAAGACGGTTTCTTGGGGTCAGCACACCAGCAAAACAACGCTTAATTAACCCCTGGATGTAAATTGCGCAATAGAATTGAGCAGCCCCAAAAAAGAAGTTTGGTATTTTTTATTGTAAAAAAACGCTGTTTTCTTAAATGAAACAACAGGAACTGCTTAGATCCCACTTGGATATTGAATGTATATGCAGCTGCAGTGGACGCACACTGGGTTTCAGAACCAATACCCCCAAAAAATTAGAAATAGAACATTAAGAGAACAGTCCTGAGACAATCTGAGACACCCCACAAAAAATCGCTGTATAAAAATCAATTCTTCAGTAAGACTATCAGCCGCGGGAGCACCTTCCCTGATGAGCACAGTGAGAGGAGTGTGAGCTCCCGGCGTCGCGCCCGGGCTTATATAGTGCGGTGACGTCACAGAATCCCCCGGTCTCTGATTGGCCCTTTATCTCTGCACATGTCATGCAGACTATGCATTTCTTCCTCCCAGAGTGCTTTGCCCCATGTAGCGCCATGTGCTCGCAGCCATTTTATCAATCAAAAGCACACTTCGTTCACCCGAAGTACCCCAAAGTTCGACTTCGTTCCGAACCGAAGTTTTCCTGAAATTCTAAACGAATTCCACTTCGTTAGAATCGATTCGCCCATCTCTACATGTCATCCTCAGGATCACATATATGAAAACTGTCTTAGTCTAAATATCTCTCTGATGCCCATAGTAACCAATTAGAGCTCCCCTTTTATTTCATATAGTGCTCTGAAAAAACGAATGGGGAGCACTGATTGGTTGCTATGGGCAACAAAGAGAGTCTTATACCTAGATTGTTTTCATACATTTCCCCCTTAAAAAATTTTTAAATAAATAGAATGTGCTTGTGGAAAGTACGGTAAAACAGATTTTAATTGGCTGATCTTGACATCCAAAATAGATTGGTATTGCACCCTACATTTATTGATCTATTTTTATGGATATTCAATAAATGGACTTTTAATAGAAGCAGGTATAAATTTCTTTTTTTTTAATACTTTGCAAGTGGTCACTGGTCACTGTGCTTCCTATTTTTCAGGAAAGATGAATGTTGCTAGGCTTTTTATTTCATTTGGCGATTGACCTAAAAAAAAAATCAAACATGACCAGATAGCAGTCAATCTTTGGCCACCTCAAACTAATGTTTGTAACAAATTAGAAAACTGTCCAAAACTGAAGCTGTGGGACATGAGGCCTGGTGCTGTATGAACATGGTGCATGTCTTTGTGAAATTTTCTACCGCCCATTCTAGCTCTTTAGAATGTGCATCGATATTTTTTCAACAACTGGAGTCATTTTTAAAAAAACAAAAAAAAACAAAAACATTTTTATTACAGTGCTATTTTAAAGACTATTCCAAACTATTCCAAAAATGGTCATTGTCTATGGCGTTCTCATTTTTTAAAATCATGAAAGCTGTAGTAGATCTTTTCCTAAACAAGTAAAATGGTTTGCAGCACATTCAAGAGACAGAAGTAGATTGTCGTGTTTATTTGGCTTGACAAGCACCACAGTTGAAGAAGCTTCCTTGGAACAAGATAAAACAATCTCATAGCATGTAGAGATAGTACGCCTAACACAGTCGTTCTTCATCAAGTTCAGAAGATCCTTCCGTCACTATTGTGTTCTACTTCACTTCTCTGCTTCTTCCAGCTGCTCTGTATGTGGTCTCCTTTTATACTTCATTCTCTTCCTCACAATAGTGACACTGGCCCTGTCACATGCTGCTATATCTTCACTAACAGAGTCACATAGATGAACAGGTCTTGGCCTTCCATCTCCTGCTGCTAGGAATATTTCATGATCTGACTGGACACAAACTTGCTCATGGAAGAAAAACACATCATCTAACTGGTGTCATTAAAATTTGCGGACCTTGCAAAAGGTTTTATTTTGTTATTTTGTACAGTGGTAACTGGTTTATAATCATAATTTATTCTCATTTTAACCCAAATTCAAATCTAGTGAATCAGTTCCACCATCTCTATAGGTAAAGAAAACGGGAAAAATCTATTCTTCATTTATTTTCGAAATGATTCCCTGTGGATATCAAACTTGTCATCGACTCTGCGACCTCTGATTCTAATACGACATCTGATTATGTGCAAAAAGGACACAGTATGTACATAAAAGGGGTTCTCCAGAACTTAAACACTGAAGTCCTCTACTGAACCTAATAGTGACCAGCCTATTTTATACCTTAAACCTTTACCAATGCAGGGCGTAGCTCTATGTTGTGCGGTCAAACACAGCTGAGCCATCTTCAAGCATGGCAGATGGTGACTCTTAAAGGGATTGTGTGAGAAACTCCAAAAAGAAGAACATATAGAGCCACATCTATGAAAACTGTTTAGGTCTAAAACTCACTTTGTTGCCCATAGTAACCTATAGGCCTAAATAGTTTTCATACATGTGGCCCATAGTGCTAAAGATAATACTAAAGATAAGCAATAAATTTATGTCACAATAAAGTGTGTGAACTACTTACAAACACTCAATAGAAGAAAAAAAAAGAGAAAGCGCTCCTTAGCGCGACTGCGACTCGGATACAGCAATTAGTATACAATCTCTTGTACACTAACCTTAATGAGTTGTGCAGGAAGAAGCACAATACTCAGAAGAGCCGTCAGTTATTGGAGAACTGACGGTGGTGAGGATCGCTGCTGTCTGGTTGTGGAGCCGGGTACATAGATATGCAGGTAATGGAATATCCAATGAATTACCGCTGGATTCCAGTAGTACAACAACCCAAGTGATTGCGCTGAACCTCTTATTCAGTTATCAGGATTTTATTTCTTTAACCCCTTAAGGACCCAGCCTGTTTTGATCTTCCTGACACAGCCCTATTTTTGAAATCTGACGTGTCAATTTATGTGAGAATAACTTTTGACACTTTTACCTATTCATGTGATTCAGAGATTGTTTCTCGTGACACATTGTGCTTTAAGTTAGTAAGAAATTTTTACCCATAAAATCCTTTTTTTGTTTGGAAAAATTAAAAATTTTCATAAAAATTTTGGAAAAAAATTTGCGATTTGAAATTTGGAAAATTTTTTGCATGAAAGACAGAAAATTATTAAACCAAAAAATTTTATGATGATCTACCATTCCCCCTATGGGTTTGGGGCAAAATTTTTTTAAAAATGTTTTTTTTTTTTTTTGAAAGAGGGTTTTAAAAAATTTAGTATTTTAATTTTCACTTTTCAAAAATTTGCTTTATACTTTTTTTTAGGGACCACCCCAGTTTGACGGGGGTTTTTGGGGGGCCCTGCAATTTTAAAAGATCCCCTTTATAAGTGACGCCTTTTGAAAAACTAGCCCCTTAAAACGTATTTAAACACTATTTGGGAAAGTTTGTTAACCCTTCAATTTTTCCACAAAAATTAAAGAAAAAGTGGGAGGTTGAAATTTCAAAATTTAAATTTTTTTTGAGTTTTTCCCAATATTTTTCCATTGTTCACTGGATAGGGTTTAAATGTGCCCGGGTTTAATTTGCAATTTTAATTTCTTTTCCCCCAGGTTTCCGTTTTTAAGAAAATTCCCATATGGGGCCCCTAGTGCATTATTTGGCCCCCCCCTTAACCCCGGGAATAGGGGAGAATCTATATTTGGGGGGTCTTTTTTTTCCCCAATAGTTTTTTAATTGGGCGTTTTTTATTTTTTGGGGAACCCCCTAAGGTTGCAAAAAAACTTAATAAACCCCCCTTTTAAATAGCCCACTTTTTGGAAACTAAACCTTAATGAAAAATTTTGGGGGTTTTTGCTTTGGTAAAATAGACCCAAGGTGTTTTCAAAATTTTTTTTTTGCAAAAGGTTTTGGAAAATTAAAAAATTTTTTTTTTTTAAAAATTTTCTCCCAATTTTTGTTTAAAAAATGTTTTTATTTAAAAGGAACCCTGGAAAAAAAAACCCTAAAAATTTTTTTAAAGCAATTTTTTCCCAATTTCCCGGAAATCCCTACATGGGGGTTTGTAATCTGGTGTTTGGGCGCCTTTGGGGGGCGTAAAAGGGAAAGGGAGCGCTATTTGGTTTTGGAACCCCAGTTTTGGGGGGGCCAAATTTGTCGCATTTGCAAACCCCCCAAAGTAGCAAAACCCGGGGGAAAATCCAGAAGTCCCCCCATTTTGGATTCAAACCCCCATCGGGGGATCTCATCTAGGGGTTTTTCTGTGCTTTTAAAGCACAGGTGTTCCATATTTTTTTTTTTTACCCATTGGGCAATGGGAAAAAGGGAGGAAAAAAGCAAATTCGGTTTATTGTTTTTTTGAGTTTAAAAATTTTAAAAATTTTGCCCTGCAGTGTAAATGATTGTATACTTTAATATGGGGGTCGGTAAATTACCAAAATATAAAATTTTTTATAGTTTTTTCTGTTTTTTTTATTTTACACAGAGAAAAAAAGTCTATTAAAAAAAATTTCGTTTTTATGTTGTCTATTTGAAGCCATAAATTTTTTATTTTGCTTTGTGAGAGGGTGTGTATGGGTTGTTTTTTGCGGGGGTGGTTTAAATTTTTATTGGGGACCATTATGGGGTGGGTTTTGAAATTTGTTACTGTTTATTAAGGTTTTTTTGAGAGGTTTTTTAACAAAATTTCAGCCTTCTTGGGGGTGTTTTTTTTTTTTTTTTTTTTAGCCGTTCACTGGACGGTTTTTATTTACATGGTAGCTTTAACAGCCGGGGGGCAATACGTTTTCCCCCGGGTTCCCAATTTTTTTATTTTTTATGTTTTACTGCTTTTTTACAAAAAAAACACTTTTATTAACCCGGAAAAAAAAAGGGTTTTTGCATTGGGCCCTTGTCTGGGAGCCAAAAAACTTTTTTTTTTTCTGTGCTTGGGCTTGTTTGGGCTTGTTTTTTGCGAGGGTGGTTGACGTTTTTTTTAGTATCTTTTTGGGGGGGCAAGGCTTTTTGATTTGCTTTTTTAAAACCATTTTTTTTGGGGGTTTAGGGTGAAGAAAAAAAATGCAATCCTTTTGTGGTTTTTTTTTTTTATTTTTAAAAAGGGGTCCGTGCAGTATCCGGGGAAAAAGTTGCTTTACTTTTTGGGTCGCTCGATTTTGGGGATGCCCTATTTTTTTTGTTTTTTCATGTTGGGAAACATTTTAAAAAAAAAGAAAAGTGTTTTTGTGTGTTAAAAAAAATATTTATGAATTTGGTTTCTTAAGGGGCTTACATTTTTTATTTTTCCCTATACAGAGCTGTATAAGTATTTTTTTTTCGGGAGTTAAAAAGACCGGTTTTTTTAAATTTGGTTTCAACTTTGGTGTTTATAGGAGTTTTTGATGCTTTTTTTTCCAAATTTTTTTTTGCCCGGGGAAAGAACAATAATCTTAATTCTGTGGGTTGTTTTTTTTTTTCTTTTTTTTTGGGGTTATTGGGTTAATTAAATGAAGATTTATGGGAGGTTTTTACACACGTGGCGGGTACCAAAAATGGTTTTCTTTATTTTTTTGATTCTTTTTTGGGGCAAATGGTTTGTAAAGGGGAAAAGGGCGGTTTTAGTTTTTATTTTATTTTTGGTTTTTTTGGGTTTTTTATTTGTTTTTAACTTTTTTTTATTTATTTTCACTTTTCAATTTTTTATTTTTTTTTTCCTAGGGGATTTGAATGAGGATCTTTAGTTTCCTCTTAAAATTAGGAACGTGATGCTTTTTGTATGGTGGTTCCTTTATGAACTTTCAGTCACGTTCCCGGGCTCCCCACGGGGCAGGGGGCATGGAGTCACAAAACCCCCCCAAAGGGATTCTCTGACTTCCTGTGTCTGTAAAAGGGGAGCTCACGGATCGAGCGATCATGGCTGTGCCGCGACAGAGACGCAGGGGAGCGATCTCCTCTGGTCTCCCTTGTTATTGCGACCGATGTCGCGTAATTAAAGGGGGTTTAACCGCCCCCCCGGGCGATGGGGGGTGGGGCCCCGACGCTGGGGTGTGCTGTAATATAAGTGCACCCCGCCCCATCCCCGGAACTCGTTTTAGATTTGGCGATCTCAGGAGTATCCATACGCCCAGGGGGTTTAAACCCCCCAAAGCCCTGAGTATGGATACTTTAAAGGGTCTTAAAGGGGTTTTTAAAGGAAAACGCTTTTTTTCCAAAATAGGGAACCCGGTTTAATTCATTGGATATTCCTTCCCCTGATCTTAAAACATGTTAAATTTGTATATATATCTGCTGGATCTTTCTTCCTCATGGGTAGTGGCAAAGCAAGCGAGGTGCACAGTTTAAAAAATACATTCCCACATAACTTTTCCCAGCCTAGCTGAAAATTTTATTTACTTATGAAAACGAGCGGTCCCACACCCCCATGGGTAGGTGCGGGTGCTTCGTGCTCCTCCCGGTTTTCCCCCGCTCGGGATGAGGGGTGCGGGTCCCGTGTGGGCCGCGGGCGCATGTTACCCCACCCCTGAAAAATTCCCGGGCCACGCCCTGTTCTCGCGTTCCTGCGTGGCGGCGATAAAAACCCTTTTCGGGGGCATGCGCCAGTTTTCAAATCTAAGGGCCGCGTCGGAATTGGTTGTTGCCGGCTGGCCCCTAAATATTGGTACCCCTCCAGCACTTCCACATGGATTTTTGGTCCCTTATCCATTAGAAAAAGCGTGTTTGAAGTGTGTTCTTTTCCCGTTTTTTTACCGATTGGGTTCCGCTTTGCACGAACTTTTGCGGCTCCCTGACCTGTTTCCTGTTCCTGATTGAGTTCGTCCCCTTTTGGGTCTTCCCGGCCCCGCGGCCACGCAAGTAGTCGCGTCAGGGGGTACGCCCTGGTGAACTTGCCGCAGCAAGCCACCCTGCCTTGCGGCCGGGTTGGGGGAATAGGGGGACCTATTGCCCCGTTTCCCGGGGGGCCCATTCCACGTTGGGGAGGTAAAGGGGAAACCCTATGGGTGTTTCAGTTATACACACAAAAAATTTTGGGGTGTTTACAGCCAAAGACGTTTTTTATTAGAGCCATTCTCATCCCAAGTCTGTCAGACTGAGAGTGGGGAATTTTCTTTTTTGGGGGTTTTTCTTTCAAAGGAAGGAGCCCAGCGGCCATTTTTATCTCCTATAAAAAATATTCCCTAGACAAAATGAGTAGACTTTTCTAATTAAAGGTATGTAGTTTATCTATTTAGTTCTCTTCTTTTCCTCGGGAACCCCTTTAATTACAACACTTTTACCGACTGGCAAATAGGTATATACAAAAGGGGCCCACAAATGTCTGTCAGAACAGGAGGTGGATTTTCAGGAACACCGCAAGCGGTGGTATAAGCCACATCAGGGGCGGGAGTCAAGTAGGTCCCCTCTTCAAGAGCCTGGAAGGAGGTTGACTTTTGCGGGACGGGGAGACCCGGTCACTACCCCTGATGAGACTTGCTTACAGATTTCGGCTGGGGTGCAGCGTAGTACTGAATCGGCAGGCAGATAATGGGCGAGGACAAGCAAGGGAGGGGGGAGACGGCAACATGGTTAGGTAAACAGGCAGGAAAGGTCTGGTACATGGAATAACACTATAGCAAAGCTTGCTACTCTCACTAAACTCCGCAGAAACACCAACGACGTGGCAGGGACGACAGCGGGATGAGCATTAATGAATTGGAAGGAAAGCCCTGAATCTGATACTAACGGTGCACCGGCCCTTTACATTTTAAGAAACAGGTACGTGCGTACCAGCCCGAAACAGAGGACAGAACAGGAACGGGGAAAGGTGAGTGTCAGGCAGGACGGGGGACCTGAGCACGAACATGAACTGCAGTGTGAGCCATGGAAGGTTGTGAGATCCGGAAAGATAGAGTACAGCCCAGTCTGCGGAGCAGTACTCGGACCGCAGTACGGGCCATGACAGTGGCTATTTGGTCTCTTTCCTTTGTTGCTTTTATATGTTTTATGTACATGGCATTTCATTGATATGTTTATGAATGAAGCTTTGAGCACCTTATGTGGGTTTATGTTATTCTTTAATGCTCCTTATTGAGCACTTTAGGATATTTCCATACATATACTTTCTTTATGGGTGCTTTTTTGTGCATTATGCATTTTTTCATTTGTGATTTATCTGCATTTTAATGAGGATTTAATAAAAGTGATCTTTTTACTCTTATTCTGTGTATTTTTGGAGGCAAGTAATGTAGCATTTAAGTTAAAAAGTTGTACAATTTATACAATCAAAATAAAAAGAACAGCCATTGTCATAAAATAGCAAAATTCCAGTCATCTCTTAAATCCTGAGATGTAGAAGCTCGGCCAGTTGCCCTTGTCTCTCTTTACTACTGGGAAGCAATTGACCTCTTCCAGCAATCAGTGGACTCAACATACACGTTGACTACTGGTATCACCAATAGGTGTTTAAAGCTGGCAATAGTATGACATGTGGGACCACTGATTAGCTTCAGCAGCCATGTGCAGGCTGCTATTAAGCAAAGACCAACTGAGTTTCCATGCAAGTTGATGGATTTAACCATTATTTTTTGTCATTTTAGAGTATTGCCTACTCTTTTCAATTGTTTTTAGAAGTTGGACAACCCACTTCATCCCCTTAACTAATGTGTAAAGAGACCTCCTGACTCTCCCCTGACAGATGTTGGGAGGAAGAAGGATAGAGCATGTTAAATCACCCAATCCTTCTGTTCTCCCTGGAGATAAGCCACCACCAGAGGTGTCTATCTGTAGTTTCCTCTTCTTTCCTCATTATAAACAGATGCATGCTTGAATAATGAGCCGAGTGTGTGCATGTGTTGGAATTAGGAGATACAGCTGTCGATCAACAGCTATAAAAGATGTGTGGCCACCTATAACACATATACATTTGAGACTGAAACACATCTGCTAGATTTTAAAGACTGACCTGAAATCACCCTGCATACATAGAGAAGAGATGGTGATATCTTACAAATCTATGAATTGAAATGTAGAAAGAGAATGTGACATTGTCTAGATACTCTGCCTCTGAATTCAGAAAAGACAACTGTAAAAGTGCAGCTTAATGAAGACTCAGCCCTTAATGGCCTCATGCACAATATGCTTGACTTTTTCTTAGCAAGCATTATTATTTACAGGTTGTTGTTTAGTTTAGAAAGAACAATGACTGTCTCTTATCTAGTCAATTACTCATCTACAACAGTATTACAAAGATAGAAATCTACTTGTATTGCTTGAGAGCAAATTTAATGTGTTCACTTCATGTCTAAATGCAGAGTGGCCCGAGCAGATAGATTGCAGCATATTACAATAAATAATATTGCATTTTTCATCTCAGATCTATTTTCCATCTCTTCCCACTTTAGCTTGATTTCTCTCAACATTCTGGAAACAGAAGCAATATTCAGTGTTGAAGCAGAACTTTTGATCTGAATAACAGGTAATGAAAAATGTGTGCCATTGCGTTTTATCAAGTACGAATTTTCAAAGAGGTGTTCTCACCATACTGTTTAGCTTTAGGTAAATAAAGATGATTCCAAATACATTGCTGCTCTGACTTTGTTTATTTTTAAATTTGGTGCGGTTCTGATTTCCTGCTTATTTATAAAAGGTTTACTGGGCTGTTAGCCACCTCTTTCTGCTCTTGCAGTCGTGGCTGGGATAGTCACTCCTGCAGCATCTCATCAGCAACACAGGGGCTTGCTAATCTTTTTTACTGACAAGCTTTAGTCCTTTAGAGCTCTGTAGCCTTGTGTTCTGCTGTTAATACCCCTCCATCACCAATGTCCCTCTAACAGGTAGGAACAGCAGAGCTGAAATGTCAGTTACTGTTGTAGAACCACCCACAGCCTGAACAGGAAGTGGGAGCCAGAAACTGCCTGTGAAGAGGAGGCTGTGTGAAACTCATTAAGTAGTTGTTTCAATACACAGCACTCGTGGGATAGACAGGATGCTCCATAGCAAATATCATAAACTTTTTTTTCCATATTTCATGACATTTGGTCTGATTAGCAACTCCTATGTTTCCTAAAATTGCATTGCCTGTGAATTTCTCATTAGCATTAGAAGGTGGTAAAGAAGCCCTCTATTTCTTGGAGCCCAAGAGATGAAGAACTATGGATAGCACCTCTGGTACATATCTCCACATGGGGTCAATGTAATTATGCAGGTTACTTCTTTAGGTGTATAAAAACAATAAGTTGCAGTTACTCCTATAATAGAAAAAACCAGACCAAACACGTCACAGCATAGAAATGTATAAGAATAAAATCCTTACTGTAAGTTCTTGTTTATTAATTTGATAAGAGTATTTTTTGTTTGTCTTCTTGGTTGCTTCACCGTAGTCCAAATTGGTCTCCATTACTTCTTTTATTCCTGTGCATAATCCAAAAATAGAAAATGCATTACAAAAAAACAGGCCTGTAGTTGACAATTACACAAAA